>UZAN01040694.1:37163-47431 GCA_900618425.1 Echinostoma caproni
CCTCTCGGTCACTGGCATTTGCATGCAATGTCCCACGTGACCGAGAGGCGAGGAAAAGGCCACAGGAGTATTAGTTCGTTTGGTGAAAAAATAAGGGAGATTAAATAACATGTAAAAAAACAAACTCATTGGTCATCGGGGCCTCTGACAATCGGGTTCTAGTATTTCTGCCGTTGTCTGCTTCTGTGCCATAACTGTAATGCGTCGCTCCAGGGTACGCGTCATCTCGAAGGCTGGGATCACCACAGTAGGGTCACGCGTTGCTTTCAGCGGGAGTAACTAATTTCAGTGAGGAATAAAATGAGATACTCATAGATGTGGGTGTATGAAAACAACGCACCTTCTTATTGATCCCAATCACAACAACAACTGTGAGGTGTTCAATACACGTCAGATTAGATGTTCTTTTCTTTTTTGGGCTGGGGGTGGTTAGCTAATTGGGACCATAATTCCAATGAAGTTGAGGAGACGTGGACGCTAATAAAGACAGACTAGTCTTTTCCATTGAATGGTTGACAACAATGTAAAATCAAATCATGTGTGAAAAGGAGGATTTTATTTTACATTTCAATCGAATATAGAAGTAACTACAAAGTGGGGATTTTTTGCATGATTGTCATATCGATCGCTTTGCGAATTTCTCAGTTACTTTATACATGGCATATGTATATGAGTTTGTGAAGTGTAAGAGGGACACTGTAACCATGCATTTAATTTTTTGTCAGTGCAGGAGTTACATTTTTAAACTTTAAAAAACATAACAAAGAAACTTATGATTTTAAAATACGGATAGCTTAAATGATCATTGTAAGGGTCTCGCGAATATTAGTCTGTGTATTGCTATCATTATTGCTGCATTTTTTTCATATAGATTACGACAATTTGGATGGGTTTGATACTGATGCCGATGACGATGAAGTAATCACGAACTCATTTCACTTGTACGGATTCTTTTGTTGCTGTAGTTCAAGCTGGGTAGGATGAAAGACCAGATCTCTGACGCATCGGGTCCGAGACCAACACTGCCACCTCCATCCCAAATGGCTTGGTAACAGACGGGTTCGATACAGCGCGTCAGTGGGGGCTGAGCATCTAACCAAGGCAACTCACTCGATTAGGCCAATTGAATCATTCTAACCGCTCTATACTATAAATAGGTTGCGATCACAAAATGTCCAAGGTCGTTCGGTGTCCTCTGTGGAGACAGTCGGGCTTCGATTGAACCACTCCTTTGGAGCGAACAAAAACAATAATGGAGCTCTCAAGTTTCCATGACCATCTCTCGGTAAGCGGATTACGCAACAAGAATATCGAAAATAATCCATGGCAAGAATCAGAACGTTAACCTCTTGATTGATTTATCAGAGTGAAATCACGTTTCAACCCCCAACACCCTCTCATGAAATGTTCTGTATTCCGGAAGTTATTCTAACTATTGCTCCTATAATTATGCTGTATTTGCCTACTTCAATGAATAACGCAAATATAATAAATAATAACAAATAATAATAATGTTGATAATTACAATTACAGTTGTCTTTATGAATTTAATACTGCTTACACGGATCATTTAGGAAAATATTTTTAAGTCTTTTAATGAAAGATAAGATTGCCAGAAATCCTGACAAAAATTTATATCTGTTCATAACGAACTTTTCCTTCATCTGCCTCTTTATTCACCAGTATCTGCATGTGGTTCTATGGTTCGCCGCTGGACTGTGTTATCTATGATTCCATTTATCAAATGCTGAAACAAATTACACTCGGGCCCTGTAATTCATCGAATATGGTCTGATTATCTAGGGTATTTATGTCGAAATCATTGGCTTAATAAAACAGACTTGAGTGAACGCTCGCTCTGAACAACCCTATGGTGGTTATCGTAACTTCGATGTCACGTGGTCTACACGTGAAAAATTTATAAACATCCTTCAGGTATTTGACGGATCACATGAGCTTACACGAGCGAAACGCGGAAACTTGTCGAGCATTAGGATGAGGGCATCAGTAACGCAGAATTTCACTCTTACCTCACATCTACTTCTGAGTAGTGATTCGGATGCATGCTCTTTATTTCCACTAACCATCCTTATGACCTCATCTTCTCTCACAATCCTCGATTCATCCGGTTACCTGCTGCTGTCGGGCTAAAGTGAAGTGACTGATTATCTCTAAAGATGACATTTGAGCAAACTTGAATTGACGATCCCGGTCAGCCCCAGCCTGAGCTCGTTGACACTGAGGTAAAACGCACAATCTCCGTATGATAAGTCCGGAGTTCACGGCCGGCAAGATGCAGTGGACGTGCACTACTGATGAGCTGTAGAGAGAACAAAACTCGTGTCCGTTGATTCTCCACGCTACGATGATTGCTTCGACGAATTGAGTATTGCAAACCAAGACGGGGTTGAAGGACGACCAGTCCTGAACTTACTCCGTTGTGGTTACGATTGCACGTGGTGATTACAGGCAGAATCACCGTATCGCGGTAAAAGTACCTTAGATCCTGGCGATGGAATCCATAAGGAAAATTTTGGTTATGATATATGAACATTTTACAAGAATTGCGCTATTTCAAGATGCTCGATCTAAGTCAAAATAATCGTATTACATCCCTTATGATATTAATTTCAGTAGACTGCGTATATTTGTAATGACTAAAAGATAACCTGAAGCGCATATGGATACAAAAAAGACAAACAGTGGAGACAGACTAGATGTGTGTGAAACAACAACTTGATAAAATGTCGTGACCAGAACCTGTGTACATACTGCTAGTTCCAATCCTCTTTGGTTTTCGGCTTTCTGGATCCGAACTGGTCATGATAACCACTTTTGTGAGAACCGCTTTATGAAAACGAACACTAAGCTTTCACTAACGACTAGGAAATCAAATGCGTGTATGATCAGTTATGATTCGTCTCGAGCCTCGGAGGCCTGCTACCGCTCATAAAAGAACTTTGGAGATAAACATAAGCGATCTAAACTGTCCAACACAGAGACGGATATGTATAGATAGATAGATAAAGAGAGATATATATCAAGAGAGAATGGAAGCGTACACTGAGTTGTAAAATATTTATTGTAACGTTTCGATCCAAACTAGGACTCGTTGTCAAACGTGAATGAAATGAATGAGATAATGGGATTACCGTCTTTCCATGCTTCTTTGTGCTGTTTGTACGTCTATCAGTCCTCCAATCGTCACGGGTATTGTGCGTGTGACGTAATGTTTGTCTATCTCGATGTGTCGGTTGAAAGAATTGACCGAGTGCAGAGCTTCGAGGATTATTCTTTACCCCTTCTTCTTAGCTAGCGCTACATCCTTTGCGTTGTCGACTGTGATCTCGTGACCTGTCAATGAGCAGTGGTTCCAGATTTGTGAAATCGAGTCGGCGAGTGAAAGAGCCTGCTTGTGTTCGTGTAGGCGAGTGTGTAGTGTTTTGCATGTATCACCTATGTAGTGTTGGTTACAGTCCAGACACACGATTGCGTAGATTACTCCTGATCGTTCGTGCTGTTCGACTCGATCCTTGCGGTTGAAAAGAGACGATCGCACGGTTGCTGCCGGTTTATGGGTAATCTTGATTCCCAACGGTCGGAGTATTTGTTCCGTGGCTTCTGACGTGCCGCGTATGTAGGGCAGCGTTATTCAAGTTCCTTCTTTTGTATGTGTTGTTTGTTTCTTACCTCCGAGGCAAGCTTTGATAAAACTCCTAGGATATGCGTTTGATAGGAACAGTTGAAAGAGCAGACTTCTTTCTCTTGTCCTTAACTCCGGTGTGCTACAGTGTGTGTTTGCTATACGGAATAGAGTTGGCACACAACTTTTTAGGTGGCACAAAGGGCGATTGCCGTTGTAGTTGAGGATGCGGTCCGATAGGGTCGGTTTCCGGTAGACCGTGGTTTGTATTCTTCCGTCGAGGTGCCTTATGAGAAGGATGTCGACGAAGGAAGTTGAAGTTGATACCGGGCATCTGTTCGCTGATCATTTAGTGGAACTGATCTACCGTGGAGGCTCTGAGTGTGACGAATGTATCGTCCACATAACGTATCCACAGACGAGGTTGTAGGATTTCAAAGGCTTTGGCTTCGAAGTGTTTCATAATCGCATCCGAAAGCAGCCCTGAGAGTGGCGAGCCCATTGGAGTTCCTCGTATCTATTGGTGTATCTTCCCGTCGAATTAGAAGTAGGTTTCCATACAGAGTTCTACGAGTTTCATCATTTCGTCCGCGGAAAGTTTCGTTCTTAATTGCAAATTTTGGTCGTTTTGCAACAAGTGTCGAATAATTTCGATGGTCATTTGTTTCGGTATGTTGGTAAACAGTGAGGTCACGTCAAAAGAGACCATCACTTTATCTGGTTCGACCGTTAGTCCCTTTATGCGTTCCAGGAATTCCGCGGGACTTTTCGCATGATTTTGGTTCACAGGTAGGGATGGGCGTAGTACCTGGAAGAGGTACCTTGCGAGGTTGTAGTTGTGTGCTGTTGGGACATTGGGTCGTAGTGCTACATGGGATTTGTGCACTTTCGGTAGTCCATAAAACCGTGCTGTCGGAAATTCTGTGAGTTTGACTCGTCTATATTCCTCATCTTTGAGTTTCTCTTTTTACTTCTGAGTGGAATAGGATTTATTTAGTTGATTCCTCAGCTGCTTTAAGGGATTCCCGTTGACCGGTTGGTAAGTGTCTTTGTCCTCGATGAGTTGTTTTTATCTTCTTTGGATTCTGTTTTGTCCAACAGTGCGATTGCATTGCCTTTATCTGCCGGAAGAATAATAATGTTGGATTCGTTTTTCAGCTATTTCAATGCTTTTAGTTCGGCATCAGTGACCAACTGTGACTGTTTCTGTTGGATAAGCTATTGGCATATTTTAATCTTAATTTCTTCTCTTTTGTCTTCGGGTATCAAGCAATTTATCAGTCCGTTCTCCACAGAGGCGATGAAGTCGGTCGGTTTGACATTGGAATTGTTGAATTTCAGGCCTTTCACGAGAATAGCCCATTCTGCGGTTGTGAGTTTGTGTTTGAAGAAATTGTGAATCGGCTCGGAACATCCTGAATGTGTTGCGTTGAAGTTGTCAAGCTTTCTGTTTAGCCTCACTCGGGTTTTCAAACGATTTGCGGTTGACGTCTCTTCGGTAACGTTCTTTATTCGTTCGATCCAATTTGTGTCCAGTAATTAGCGACGATTCTGATATATATATATATATACTCTTTCTCTGAAAATTCTCACAGTTTCCATTTTCCATGGACTGGGATCAGCTGCCACCGCGAGAACGTATCGGCCTTTTTCCCAATGATACCGCATGCATAGTCGTCAAAGTAGCGGACAGAGTACGGTGACCTGATTTGTAGCATTCCCTCCATCGCCGCCCACGTAATCTCCGTTTCGGACAAGTGTATAGACGATGATCAACGGCCTAAATACATCACGTTTCTTCTGTACGAAGTCCACGTTTGGCTGGCATTGCCAACAAGGACGCGCAGTCATCAACTGTCTTTTAGCTGAGATCGTTAGAATACGCATCGTGAGACTAGGTTCGGTGATAGTTTTGGCGAAACACAACACCTACATAACTTGTCTATAGAATAAATGCAAATTGAAAAAGTAATAAATTCATCCAAAGTGCTAAATAACATCATGGTTTGGGGCAATGGAAAGAAAACAAAGGAACTCAAAGTAAATAAAAAACGTGTAAGATTTTAAGTTCTAATAGTACCGAGAAAATTATTAATCATTTTCTAGATGTCTTTGATTCGAGCTGCCAAGTGATAATTATGTAAACAGGCAGTGAATAAATTCTGTCTTGGACATTGCAATCCGTCAGAAACTATACAGATTTTCAGTATTTACTGTTCCGTCAATGCGGAACGATCAAGTTGGAATGAATGTTCAGAAGTGGATTAAAAGTTTGATTCATTCAGCTTGTCCTAGCAGATGTGGGCTGTGATTTTGTATAGACACTGATACCTGTTGAATAGTGAGGAAGTTATACATAAACTGTGTCTATTACTTTGGTTATAAGCACCAGCTGTTGAATGTTTCTTACAGGTTTACGTCTTACGAAGATGAAATTCATTTTACTATCTACGGTTGGTTGTGGATGATCGGCAGCCTATGAATGAAGTCTCTCATTTGAATACACCTGGCCACAAAAGTATCGCATCCATTAGATTTTTGGATTATTTCCGCTTCCGATGTATGATAGTAACCATTTTTGGAGAATCTATGCAATAACTGAATGAAAAGACAAGATGTGAAACCTTATTGATTTATCTTTTACCTTAACGAACATTTGTCAGAAATAAACGAATTTTCACCGCNCCCCCCCCCCCCCATGAACTTCATACACCCAACTCGGTTTTGAAACAAAGGTAATAGACATCCCGAGTCTGTACTTAGACACGGAAACTGGCAACCGTGGTGAGTCATTGGTTGACAGAGTGCTATAAGCTACAGCCCTGTTCACGTTACTCACATATCTTGACACGGCGTGGTGTTTCACGGTAGAATGATTTGAGAAGGTTTACGGAGTTCCTAATAACACCGCTTCCTAGTCCAGAAAGTAGCTTAGTCCACTGAATTCACTGCAGTATTTTAGTGTGAAAATGACAGACAGCAAGGATTGATCTACCGAACGTTTGGTTTTGCTCGAGGATCTGGAGTAGAGTGAACGGGTGGTCAACGCAGCCCCGTCCGGAGAGGAATCCAGCCTGTTCTTCACTGATATGGCGCTCCCTTTTCCCGATGAGTCTGCGAAGGATCAACGATGTAAGCAACATAAATGCGACGGAAATGATTCTTAAGAGGTTTACCGGTGGCATCACTGGCACACATGGTATTGCATGCAGAAGTCAGAATAGACAATTTTGCCACAACTGACCTGGTCGTGTAATAGAGTGAATAGATATTTTTCATCAAACGCAGTCATAGTTATACTAACGGTTAAATGAGCTCTTCGATCAGGTATTCGATTCGGATTTGTTGACTGGTCTCTGTTGTTGCGTGTATTTCGTTAAATCTTATTCTGTTCACGCATTTCATCAATACGAGTATCAGTCACATTGCGTGCGTTTCGTTCAAGAGAAGCCACAATGTACTTTGCCGACCAAACACTTACGACGAATCCGTCCCAGATTTGCGAAACGATTATATTTTGAAGTCACAACGAATGCTTTTGTTGAATGGACTTCATCCTACATACGGAACAATGTTGCGGAGAGAGTGTCTATGGTATTGTATTGAGGAGGTGAAAGATAGAGGAAGAGAAATTTGTACCTGTTAAATCTATTCTCAACAATTTCAATCTCCCGTCCAAATCCCCTAGAACTGACACGTTTCACAATGACCTACATCGTTCGGTTGTTTACGGAACAGCATACCACACTCATACGTAGACATCATTATGTGAATAAAGACACACACTAACTAGCTATAGCTAGCACAAAGCTGTCTGTTTGGAGCACGCTCTGATACATGTCTAAACATACCCTCGATGAATGCTCGCGTCACGTGTTATCTGACATTGTGTCATAGGCCAAATTTGTCGACAGCGATTGTGCTTTAATGTGTGTGCGTGTGTGTGTGTGTGTGTATGTACACGAGTCCACGCACGCATCGAACGTTCCATCGTCGCGTAATAAGGCATAGAAACTGCCTTCGAACGGGGAATCGCATCCATTAAAACAATCTATCCCAAACTGCAAACAGCATCTGTTGCATCTCCAACACCCGTCTACAATGACCCACGAAAGTGATTTCACCGATAGCGAGGTGCAAGCGGATATCCAGGTTCGTACACGTCGTGTCAGCGAAGTGACAAAACCGGGAACGAGAAAAAAGTTGAAATGGCATCAACTGCTCAGTGTGGACTATGTGCTTCAGTATGTGTGCACCCTCATATGGGTCTCCTTTTTCATGTTTATGGCCCTCAGTAGCTGGATGTTATGGTTCACTCTTGTTGCATGGCTTCTGCTTCAGTTGCCTCACATGTACACAATATACACGGCGTCCAGAAGGGAAGGTTCTGACGTATCAGAGATGGAGTTCGATCGGGTTACCTTTCGATTCATCGCTGTACTGATCTGTTTTCTAGCTTATCAGATTCATTGGATTCTGGACCGGAAGTCTGAGGAACGTGGATCACATCCGAAACCATGGGTTCGAAAGCTGGTTATATGGGGGTACTTGCGCCGATATTTCCCCATAAATATGATTCTATCAGATGAGATTCGTTTGCAACAACAACAGCCCAAACAGAACCAACAGACTGATGACACGCTACAAGAGATTACTTGCAATCCAATCCTGTTCCCGGCGGATCAAAACTATTTGGTCGGTTATCACCCACATGGGATTTTCGGTGTTGGAGCATTTGTGAATTTCGGCACCGAGGCTACCGGTTTCTCCAGAAAGTTTCCTCAGCTTACACCCTGGTTAACCACTTTGGAAATCAATTTCAAAGCACCAATTCATAGAGATCTATTACAATCTTTCAGTGAGTGAACAAATCACATATGCCTCTTGGAAGTTCATTGTTTGCAGCATAGGTGCTCCTCCAAAATCGACTGTCTTCTCAACATTATGTGCTTTAGGATTGAACAGTTTGGTCCTGTATTCATGAAATTCTGTTTACGATGCAAACCGTTGACAGCCGAAGTCAATAAACTAATTCAATAGGAATCGAGCAAAGGATAGATCTACCAGAAACTCGTAGCACATTTCGTGGTTATTTGTGGCGTTGTTGGCCTTTTTAGGGGGCAAGAAGCGTAAGGTCACCAATTTTGAGATGCAATCGTCAAATGTGCAGTTTTTCGTTGCGGATTTGGTTGAGCTATTCACATCAAGATGAGATATGGATACATCGTCTCGCTTTCGGAACACACAAAGCAAATTCCTAAACCCGTTGATGTTGAGGTTGCTAGGTGACGATTGTGTAAACTTAACCCCTTAAATTCTCCATGATCTTGTAAATTTACCAGTAAGAATATGTCAAGACAATAATTTTCGGTTGATAGCTAGCAAACCTCTTATAAAACACGAAATCCGCTATTTCACAAAGACTTTTGTAGACACTCTTGAAATGCCATTTCAATACAATTTTTACAAAATCCACACGATGTAGGGAATTTCACTTAGACTTTATCTCTAATCCCACGGACAACAAGATTTATGTTTCTAACTAATTTAATGCGCAGTATCAAGTAAGTGCAGTCATATTCGTGAGCAACTCATTAAGGTCTTAAGTTGTAAAACATGCATATGGTGCGCATCGGTATCATGTCTGTGTAACGACCAACGACGTTCATACGTAACTACAAAAGCTTCTGTTTATTGTCATACGGCAGTGTACTTTAGGACGAAATGGTTGATGCTTCCTAACCAAATATCGACATTTCTCAACTGCTAGTGAGGGAAACTCCTCATGATCACAACAAGCACCAGAATTTTCCATCGTCGTGCTTTTGAAACTTTTTGAGATGAATATTTTATCGACAACAATAATTTTGAAGAGTTCCAAGCGGACCCGTAGTTGTCTAATCAAGTCATGCCGGAGTTGTCTGTGAGCAACGTTAGTCCGGGGTAGTTTATTGCATACTTAGAATGTGAAGTGTTCATCATTCGAATAAAAAACTCAGACCATGTGACTAATATCATGCATCTGTGATACCAAGTAAAACTGTTGTCACACGATTCTGTATCCCTCCCATATTAGAGTGATTAGCCAACCTAGATAAATCAAGTCACAAACCGAACAAACCTTCCATGAAAATTCGTTGCCACCATGTATCAATTGTATATTATTGATTGATTGGAACTGATCATCCTTTAGGCTTCACCTTCTAGCACTTTCTTCAGCTCTTCCAGTCAACCGAAATGTACATTGGACTGAACTGCACTAAAGAAGTTCCTTCTTGTTAAAATTCAATCCTTGTGAGAAGTATTTCCTTATAAGTAGTGACCTTGATATTACGCTATTCTTGATAAAAGTGACTCTTAGAAGCGAGATACCCCCCCTCCCTCGCCCTCTCCTCACGCAGGTGCGTCATATGAGCCTCTAGTCAAATGTACACGTAAGTAATAAAGAAATTCAAGAAGACAAACCGATAAAAAGCGACGATCCGTCAACAGAAGTTTCTCATCTTTTTCCCCCTTTTTATCAATTTCAAGTTTATCACACGAGATCCATGGATGGAACGGATCTCACTGAAAAACCTGGGCGTCGTGCTAATGATTATTGAGGAAATTAGCTTGTCTTAGCCAC
>UZAN01040694.1:48275-64834 GCA_900618425.1 Echinostoma caproni
CCTGACCGTATAGTGACCTAGTCTACCGCTTCAAAATCTAATGAATATATGCTTCCTTCTGAAACACGTTTCTTATGGATCATCCTTAAATTGAGATAATTTTTAAAAAATCATATTCTACAATTTTGTTATTTCTTTCCACAAAGAAGAAGGTACGACCGCTTCGGTCTCGTATTTGTGTGATTGAAAGTTTGTTTCATCATAGTTTGTTGAGACATCCAACTGTCTAATATGACTTTCGTATTTTGAGTGGAGCCAAGCTTTTTTCTACTTCAACTTATTACCAATGGCCAAAAATGTTCAACCTTGTTTCTTCGAGAATCTAACTTGTTTGCCATCTAATTGCACTTCATCTCGTAAAAAACTTTGTCACGTCAACTTTCACTCACACAGTTGCAAGTTCTCTTTTCCTTGTTTTACTCCCAAATCAGTATTTAAAATACAAACGTAATTCATTCTGACCGACTACCATAACTAGTTGATTTATGTTTCCAGTTTGCTCAGAAAAATCTGAAAAGCTTAGCTTTTGCTATACCTCAGTCCTACAAGCATGAAATCGATAAAGCGGCTTTGCCACGTTTCAATCATTTCTCTAACGATTTACGTCTACCTCAACTCCTGATAATGATTTATTTCTAAAATAGAATACAACTATGAAATGCAATCATTTTTTAAGATGTATCTATCAGATAGTGGATCGATAGTTACAAAAATATCTGTTAAAACTACGTCTTTATCGGCTTTTTCTATCATATATGATAACTCAGAGGCAGGCATGAAACAACCCCAGGTAACCTTGACTCTTCTCTGAACGCCCACGAATCTCTGACTTCGGACTATGAGCGATAAAAAATTAAACTAATCGGAAGCCGTTTGGAATTCATAGAGAACGGCAAATTTGTTCTGTTTGAATTGCACAAATGCATCTAAACCTTCCTTTTAGTCATCTTTTAATCTACGGTAATCCGGCTTCCCAAACTGATTAATTTTCCCACAATTTTTGGTTGGCTTATCTAATTCACAGATATAGTTAGTGCGACGTACGCAGGCATTTCCTATTTGCTGGACCCGAATAAATGTGGGAAACGCGGTAACATGGTGATCGTGGTTTTGGGAGGTGCCCCGGAAGCTCTGGACTCACGGCCAGGAAAATATGTGTTTCACACGAACCGGCGATATGGATTTTTCAAGCTGGCACTTATGACCGGGTAAGTGTGCTCATGCAACATTACATTCATAAACCAAAACAAACACGGACTTTCGGGAGCAGGTGGGATGCGAACTCGAGAGAAATGATTGTGGCCGAAAACAAGTCTAGCGTAAACATGCGGACTAGAAAATAAAATCACGGATGAGGACAAAAAACTTTACATTCTTAGCAGTTCTGATGAAACTTTTTCGGTGATCTGACAAGTTATTTTGAAATTTCACGCATTTTTTTGTCTAGCTTACATATTCATGGTTCTGTTATCCCTTGTTCCTTAGACTGCTTCAAACATGCCAACAATCTGAATGTATGATTACACTGCTTCAAATGAGACTTATAAATTTGCATCCTGTTGATCGAAGAGCTAAAAAACACTCGGGCGCTCTGCTTCTTAACAAAATAAGCAATTATTCTGATTAAATAGCCATTTAAAACAACTTGGAATTTAAAATTTAAGTTTTTTTCATAACGTTAATGCCGTGGAAACAAACGTGGCTGATGTGAGCTACGTCAATGTCAAACAGAAACATAGTAATAGGTCTGTTGTGATTGTCATCAAACGTTTTCCCTGAACGAGACAATCATAAAGGAAAAGCCTGGCTGACAATTTATTTTTTTCAAATTTATGGAAAGAGCAGCGATGTACTTGTTAGCCCAGTGTGAGTTCTTCTGAGTGTGGTTCTTCTCGGTTATATCCACAAAATCTCTGGCACATAAAACACGCATCGGACATTTACGTGTTTCTCTTATGCAGTACTGAAATTGCAGTGTAATCTCATCTAATGTGATTTTATAAGGAGGGAAGTTGGTTTCTGAGAAGCACTCCAAGTTAACCGACTTTCAGTGAGTTATTTTCAGTGCTTGAACTAACCCTCATAAAACAATCTTGGTAATCATGGATGGCACAAATAGATTATCGTCCGGGTTCTGCACAGACTGAAACCCTTTTAATCACGTCACCTGAAATCGCATGTCATACGCAATAAACTACCACGTGGGTGAAGCAAGTCAGTGGCAGTTAAGCAATCCTTTGTTGAAGACTAGTGATGAATTCCATGCTACCCAATCCTCTGACTGAGAGTAATTGAGTAAGTTATTACAAGGCAAAAACAACCGGAAGGTGAGCGAGACTGTGATGGAATGAAGATTATCTAATGGTATGTTGCTTTGTCGTTCATCAGTGGAATACTTATCAAAACATTTGAAAAACTTTCAGCAAGCCATAGCCACAATAAATCCGGTCCTAGTGATTTCAACAAATGCTCGGCCGTTTCTTGAGAATCAATAAACGAATCCAGTTTATCAAGTTTGCTAAACTGGATATCAGAGTGTTTCCGCCAATTACGTCCAAAATAACAGATGCTTACTGTTCAGTATGAAGATGACAGTATATTTAGTAAACTAATGATGAATGGCTTGGTTTCCTCTCGCTCACGGTCCCTTGAAACACGTCGTACTCAAAATGTCAAAATGTGTTAGATTGTCTTGTACGCGTCCATCAGTGCTTGAAGAATAGGTTTATAATGTGATAAATATACCACAGATGTTAGAGAAGAGTTCCTTTCTGGTCGATGAATTAAGAAGAAATGCGAGTTAAATGTTTCACTTGCCTTTTTCTTACCTCCGTCAGTAAATGTCCTCTAACAATGTTGATAATAATGAGAACTTATGCCGTTCGAGCCTCATCTGGCAGTAGTGTCTTGATGTATAGTTTGCAAGTACATCCGGATCTAGAATGAATCGCTCTTTTTCACTCAGAAATAGTTTCATAGGATACGATACGTTGAAGAGCTGCAATAATTGTTAGCATGCCCATGCGGTCTGAGATCAAACCTTACTTTCTTGGCAGAGGAGGTTAGATACTCTTTGTGCAAGAATTATCTATCATATTTCTGGTTATTCTGGAAACGTGCAATGAAAATTTGTGATAGACCGCAATGATTTTTTATCGCTTAAATCTGTGCGTCTCTGTGTGTGAAGTACACAAATGATGCGATCCTCATGACTTGAGACAGCACGAGAAAACGATCGTACTGTTCAGCTGATTTCATACTATCCGTTCATGTGATTCACATGGAAGAAAACCGATCGGTATCAGACAGCGTCAGAGACACCGATTCGGGGAGTTTAATCCAACACCGTTTATTCTGGGTGCGATAGCATCAATCACAGAAGGTCGATGTTTTCTCATTGAAATTGTAACGTTAAGATATGAGATTGGATCCACTTTTGCCGCCTCTCTCATCTGGGAGCCTGAATTTGCTAAGAGAAGTTTACTAGCAATACCTGGTGATGAACGACTGAAATCTCATTAAAAAGCTTTTCAAATGCACTAAACGCTACGAAAGTGAAACTGAACATATTCGTCAAATTTCACGAACATTTTACACTCCCACGCATCCAGAAGGTAATTCCAGCACGAAATGACAGACTGGTGTGTGCAGTTTAATCGGATATATTGACTAAACTTCGAGACAAGTGCCGAATGTGAATACTATTATTATTGTTATTATTAGAATCAAAGGTGAACGAGGATTGATTGACCTTGGTGTGATAGAATAATCTGTTTCTACGCACAGAATGTCCGTCACTCGGGCATGGAGTTATCAATGAAAAAAGGCCGGCATCAGATTTCAATCGATCGATCTATCGGGTTAGTGCAGTTGATTTTATATGCGACACTGGTGTGCATGTCGCTACCAAATGCCCTGTGCTTATCTTTGGGAACAGTTTGAACTTGCACATACCATTAGTCCATAATGTTTTCCATAGACTTGTGAATCAGTCTCCGATTTGTGAGTAGAACGTTAAGTACACTGAAGGAACGTAGCGATACACAGCGGGAAGCACAGTGACTTGTTTTCCATTGGTGACGAAATTTCGTTCATCATGTATCCAGACTTAATTAGCATCGACTCAATCACTTTTATTTTTGGTATAATACGCTTATTTTGTAAAGAAGAAAACATTTAATTATTTTTAATAGCTAAACAAGTAATTGGATTAATGAAATTTCAATTATTTGCAAAGCACTCATTAAGAGCTTGTTTTTTCTCACCTCCAATAGAACTCCTTTTTACGAACTTGGCATCACTGAATACCTACGATTACGATCGGTCTACGAAATCATTCACATTACTTACCACACCTGTGTGTTGCTCCAAACTACTGCATTCAACCAGTACATTGGGTGAAGTTAAATTACAAGAAAATATGCCAGCATATGTTGCTCGTATTCCATCTCTTTCCGTAGCCATAGTAAATCAATAAAAGTAGTAAAACTATGTTGATAACTGTAGAGTATTTCATCAATCGTATCAATCTGGAGCACGGAAAACCAGTACACTCAGCGGGCGGGGTAAGGGAAAGCGTTTTTCTAGCTTCGAAAACCGTCAATGGCAGTCATTTAGCGCTGTTGGAATAAAAGACGAATCAATTCAAAATTCGGTTTTGTCAGACTCGATCATCGTTAGCAATGAAGTTGAGTTCCATGACGGTGGTCAAACGGTTAAGAGCATCAACTTATCACCTGTGGGTGTATGTCAAAACACCAAAAGCACCGCATTGCTTTTCTCATTTTCTATGTATTACATGGCAACCATTTTATTGGCCACTTCCCCTTCCTGAAAACTATATATTCAGAAAAAGTGAATAAAAGAAAGACAGAAAAACATCTTCATGGAAGCTAATTCATTGGGCTTTGTACGAAACTGAGTTCTTCACTGTTCTGGCTATAGCTCAACTGGTATGTATGTCTAGCCTTTTTATGGTCTATTTTATTTATATCAAATAATTCAAGTCGTTAATTTCCTTTATAGTCTAATTTGATTTCCGAGAGCTAGTCTCTGTCGAACACCAAATTAAACTTATTACAAGACCGTCTATGTGGTGATCCCAGAAAATGTTTTCAAAACAAAAAAAAAATTAGGTGAATATACAGAAGTTTGTGGATGTATTCCGATCATTTTGCCCCTAACTGGGAGCAGCTTAAATCTGCAATTCCGAGAGCACAGATACGGTAACTGCAATGCGTCAGTTCAAGTGAAATCATCGCAACCTTGATAACTCTAATACCATGAAGAGATTGCTATTCTAGTCGGAGTTCATGTACGCGGAGGGACAGAAGTGACTTGGATCATGTACAGAGTCTCTGCAACGAAACCCATAGACACAATGTACTGCGATGTCATTCAAGCGAACACAGCTATAGCATAGCATGCGATCTACAGTTGACGATAGTTAGGACATTGCGAAATTTCAACCACAGAGTTATCAACGACGTTAAAAATTTACACTGTTCGTCACGCGGAATGAAATATACAGTTTCATATAACATGTAACATGAAGAATGTTGGAGTTTGTTTCGAGTACAAACGTTTTGACGTAATTCACTTGCTACCTGTTCCTTTTTGGTTAGGAGTCGAGCAGGAGTGTATGGACGGATGGGAACGAAAAGGTGATAGATCGGGAGACACTGGATGAAGAAGGTTGCCTATAATCATATTTGTAAATTTAACACAAGTCTTAATGTGACCAATAACGAGTTCTATGATTAAGAATCAATGAGGCTTAATGATGCACGACTGATTATCATCCAACCACGACGATTATTTGTTGAATTGAAATGTGTGTGAGAACTGAGTTTGAAATTGGCCAATACATGTCTATTCATTCGAACCTTCTTCTTCAATACAGTGCAATTTTTGAGAGAATCGTGAAATAGTTTATTGGTGAAAAATACTTTGCCCCAGAACATTATTATTCACACAGTTTATGAAATGAACTAAACTATTTCCGCCTTTTTTATTTCAGTTCGGCGCTTGTACCTTGTATCTCATTTGGAGAACCGAATATGTACCACCAAGTTGAAAACCCGCCCGGTTGCCGACTTCGCAGTTGGCAAGATCGCTTCACAGAAATGGCCACATTTTCTCCACCGATTTTTTATGCTCGTATGTTGGTTCCGTACCGAACACCTATCAATACTGTAGGTAAGTAAATATTATACGCTTTTAGCTTAGAATATTTATTTATATATCTGTAAGATTCTGGACTCGGAACCATTTTTTATTTACCGAAGAAAAATGGAAATGGAAAAGCCATGAAATGTCAGGTTGTTCAATTGGTTAACCAACGCGCTAACACCCAAATTAGTAAAATCGGACGTCAAGCTTTTCATCTACTGTATGTGAAAACCAGTCCGATAGTTGGTCACATTACTTTGTGATCCTGTTTACAAGAATGGTGCTGTCTAGGGAGGACACTGCCACCGGAAAGTCATAGATTGCAGGCAGAAATGCCGTTTTATATGGATGGAATAAATGTTTTTGTCTGATAAAGTAACACCAGTATCCCCGTTTGCAGTGATTGTACTTTACCCACACAAAAATGACGATGATATGAAAGAATGAAACAAAGAGAAAATTACATCAATCTCATTGATAAGCCAACACCTTTTTTACTCTCCAAAGACTATGCTCTTTCATTGTTTCCCCAGATTTGTGACTGGATCAGCCGGAATTTATCCTACCGTGCTCAGAACAAGGAGATGTCTGTTTTATTTGTGGAAAGAACGTGACTAAAGTGAATGGGGATACAGTAGAATGGTTCCCAGGATCCATAAGAACCGGTATATACAGCCGGCACCATCAACAGCACGAACACCAATAACAAATTTCTGTTTCAATGAAGTTTGTATCAAAGGAGCTCCCCGGTAAACTACAAATACTATAGTCGATTTGAAAATTGAGTGCTCGCAATCTTGTGATTGAATGCAAACTCATTATAGCATGGGTCAGTTGGTACCGAATTTGAGTGATTCAGCAGCGGTCAAATGACACTTGGGATTCAAGGTCATGTTGTGGGGTCCAATTATTTTCGCCTAGCTATTTTACCTTCTTTGAAAAAGGCCAGTGTTGTTATGGAAGATATCTACTGCAGCGACATTTCTTTTGCATCTCATCAGTTAATTCATGCGAATTACAAATGGACATTATATATATTTATGGGGTAGGGTGATAAATGGATTCAAAGGTGAGATTCATACAATTTGTTCACAAGACAGTGTAACTAGTTTAGCAACACTTTTTTCTACTAATCCGAATACAGATGGGTGGAAGTGGTTAGCAAATGGGTGAGGATGACGTGTTAATGTGTATGTGTGTTTCAGTAGGTATAGGCGGAGAGGGAAAGTCAGAACACGTGAGCATGCGAAGACAGGAAGTTATTAAGTCGATTAAACAATACTGACGATTATCGAGAACAAAAGTTGGAATCCATTATCTAAATAAAAATGTGAAATAGGGGAGGTGGAATTGGTGTGTTTGGGTGGATGTTTTGCGTGAATGGGACAGGGAGAGGAGAACGAAAGTCACAATGATGAGGTGATGGGTAAAAGATGGGTGGGGCTGGGGCGTATTAACTCCACGATAAAACCAATGCGACCACCATCTGCTTCTGAACCCACAGAATTAGGTAGGGTGGTTTCGGACGGCAGACAACTCGGAATGAGTCCTCTGGATTCACTCGGTGGCCGGTCTCCTTCATGAGTTTCGTGATAGAGCTTCGAGCGCTTTCCGTTGCGTTTGCCAGTAGCCATTTTGGAATGTGCTCCGAGATTCGTGTTCCTAAAAGCGGCTACATACGACTGACGCATCTGCGCCCACAGATACAGGAGAATTCATAAACTACATTTGAGCTGGTGGTTGTGGGAATGGTATCCTTTCTCGGTGGCATCGGCACTCGATTCGTCTGCTCAATGAAGACCAACTTGGCCGCATTTTACGTTCAGTTGACTACCGCACGAAGCCGACGTTTAATGAGAATCGATACCGTTGTAAGATAAACAAAGAAAAACACTTTTTCGGGGAACAATCAGCAGTACATGTTTTTCTCTCTGCTGTCTGGAATACTTATCAACGAACTTTTCAGGGTAGCCGTTGTCCAACAGTGTTTCATAGAAGATTGTTGTCTTTGTCAACTTTGTCGTTCGTGGCTATTTGGCGTGCTCGATTAAACAATGTACGAACTAGCTCATGCTTGCTATTGGGGAAAAACTTTTAAGATGCAAGTATTGTCCTGACCAAGTTTTCTCATGGTAGGTACTTCTAGCCATTGGCCCGTCAACCCGTCGTTCTACTTCTAAGAACAGCAAACTCCATTTGTTTCCCTTTCGGTCGTAAATCTGATATTTGTATGTAACGTGTTCAGATGTTGAAACCCTCCATTCATCTGCAGCTCACTCTTGCGAATCAGAAAGACATCGTCAGCACAGGGCCTACGCACGGATACTTGTTGAAGAACTGCATGCGCCCTATCCTCAAGATAACCCATGAAAATATCAGCCAATACAGGTCCTAGAGGGATTCTCATAGCCATTCTGTCTATTTGTTTATAATATTTGCAATCGAATACAAATTGAACATGTGATATGCATAACTTAACAGTCCGCATGATTCCGGAAGTGATATTTTAAGATGTAAGTTGTGCTCGGCCGCGTAATTATGCATTATCGAAATCACTTCCTGAACAGGAATATTTGTAAACAGCGATTGTACATCAAATGATGACATTACCTTGTTTTTTGACGTTCATGTCGGCGATAACAGTGATGCAGCCAAAAGTGTCTCGCAGGCTGTGTTTGCATAGACTCGATTGCACCGGTTCAATTATTTTAACCAACTACAGGGCGAGTCGATGGTACGGTGAACTGATCATTAACAATATCGGTCTCACTGGGGTTCCTGGAGTGTATTTTCGGCAACTCGTGGATGCATGGAGTAGCTGTTCCTATTGGTATAAGAGTGTTCAGAGTCCTTTAGTCAATCACTTAACTTTGTCTTAGATATTTGAATTCCAACGTTACATGGTGCTCAACTTTTAACACAGCGTCGTTTTTATCAGGATCGACTTTCAATTTGGCTTCGTCAGAGAGGATATGCAGTAATTTGCTCAAATAGTCCTTCCGGTTCCTCACGACAACGCCAGAGCCTTTATCAAGTGGAAGAATGACTACGTCCTTTTTCCGTCTCAATAAATTAACATTTTTATTTAGATAATGGATTCCAACTTTTGTTCTCGATAATCGTCAGTATTGTTTAATCGACTTAATAACTTCCTGTCTTCGCATGCTCACGTGTTCTGACTTTCCCTCTCCGCCTATACCTACTGAAACACACATACACATTAACACGTCATCCTCACCCATTTGCTAACCACTTCCACCCATCTGTATTCGGATTAGTAGAAAAAAGTGTTGCTAAACTAGTTACACTGTCTTGTGAACAAATTGTATGAATCTCACCTTTGAATCCATTTATCACCCTACCCCATAAATATATATAATGTCCATTTGTAATTCGCATGAATTAACTGATGAGATGCAAAAGAAATGTCGCTGCAGTAGATATCTTCCATAACAACACTGGCCTTTTTCTAATCTATTCAGGGAAATCATTCCTTCAAGTTCTTGGGTTCTCTCGGGTTCTCTCGCTATTAGCAGCTTCCTTCCGCCCGACAGTGAGAAGTATGGTTGTACTTTTGAATCACATATGGTGATATTATACAATCGGGGTTGTTCGGGTGTTCACTCTTTAATTTATGATGTTCATGCGGTCAGAGCCTACAGTGAACAGGTACAGCACTCCTACCCTATGACAATTAAACTTTCGCACTTGCGGGAGCATCTCTAGGTTACGAATTAGAAAGTGATCACTTGGATGATTAACTGTTAATAGGTGAGCATTGCTTGTTTGACGCAATGGTTGCGAACAATCAGCGGTGAGAATGTCTGAGGATTTAGCGGACTTTCGCCAGAAAGGCTATCTCTCAGAGACGAAAACAATGAAAATCCATGGAAGACTTATGTGAACAGGGACAGCCACTAAATAGCATCGTATTTTTACCCTGCTATCCTACCGGTGGATCTTGATTAGGCAAGACTTAGAGCAGCATCCGCAGCTCAATAATAAAATGGGAATGCCAATGACCCATATTTCTAGGGTTTTTCTTCGTTTCCTTGATGAAACCGACTCACCCCCAAGAAGTAGAAAGTTGCGTAATGGTAAGCAATTGAGATACTCACAATACACAAACAGATTGCATCTCTCAGCTTAACTAAGATTGAGATAGTGTAATCAGCCTATTTAATGCCTACAGCGGTTTGGCATTATTCAGCTACTGTTCATTCATTTCGACCAGTTCTTGTTCGGCAATAAGGTCAATTTATCAAAATGGCACGGAAGAGGGTATTCTCCAGCTCTGGCTTGGGTTTAGATCACCACATGACTGCTATTTTGATGAGATATTTGATACATGAAACACAATGGCACAAAAGAATGATTAAATTCTACATGTATTTTCGAAGAGTCATTTCAAAAATGTCAAATCTCGAGAATTCATCTGGTGTGTTCTTTCACGTTAATTTCATCTCGATTTTCCGGAAGTTATACTCGATCTGTTATCTCTGTATGTTTTCCAGTCGGTGCGCCCATTCCAGTACCGTTGGTAGAGAAACCCTCAAGGGAACAAGTGGCCAATTTGAAAGAGCTTTATTTGGAAAATTTGAACAAACTCTTCCAGAAATATAAACCCATCTACGATCCCGATGCGGACGAAGTTGAATTCTTTTAATCGCACAACAACTACGAAATTCTTTTATCCCATGTGTTTCTTTTCACATTCATCGCGAACGTTAAAGGGCACACAAAAAAGAAATGAGAGAACGAGAACAATAGTTTAAGAAAAGTCATCTTGCTTTGAATCACTATTATACACATCTTTTATCTGTGATTTTTAAGATCAGCTATTTTTAGTGATAGCCTTTCGAAATGTCGCTCACGTTTGTATAACATTTATCGCGATACTTTTCAACCAAATTGGAAGAAGAATTCATCTTATTCACGTTGCTGGAGAAAATTATATTTGAAATGCATTTTTACAATGTGCGTGTTATTTCTCACTCTTTCTCTCTCTTCCTCAAATTCGTACTGCAAAGTGCATATTGTACTTGTCCACAATGACGATTACCACCAGACCTATGTGAATTAATTCGATCTGAACAGGTAATTTGATCGATTGTCAGAGGCGGTTTGCAGACTTATTCATGCAAGTATCGTGACGTGAGTAAACCTAGTCCCTGATTGCTTCATGCAACTCACATTTTGAACTTGGTAGTGCGACAGACAGGCATGGTAGAAATAACTGAGCGGGGCTGGCTGTGACCGTCATACCAAATTTCTAAGGTCCACTGGATTCACCCAACAAATTATGTCGTACACACTGGAGTTGGATGCTTAAAAGTGAGTACTAAACTCACGCACAGTTCATAATATTCCCGATATAATAAAATAATAAAATGGCGGCAGTGGTAAAGTGCTGTATGTCATTGTATTATCAGTTCGTAAATCTTTTTCGAACCACCATCACCAATAATTTGACCACTTGTTTGCAGTTCAAGAAGGCCTTGAATCGGATGCCTACCTGAAAATGAAAGTGCCAGCCGCCTACGGAATACACGAAAAACTACAAAGAATAAAAGTTGACATTATTCAAAGGTAACAGTATTAGTTTATAATTTAACGATTTAACATTTAACGATGGATTAATGGAATCAAGAAATGTAACTCAGAACTGTGAGGTTAAGCAAAGGAAACAGTGACCGTAATTAAGGTGAATTATCTCACTTGGTGTTAAAACCAGAAAAAATGACAACAGAAAACAGCCAATTGTACATGACAGCTGCCCAGGCAGGTAGCCACCGCGGATCAACTGAACTTGGGTTGCTGAAAAACATCCAACGATAGATGGGTCCTTTGGTGTTTGTGTGCATGCGGACTGCTAGTTTCCACTGGTGAGAGATTCTATTTACTAAAGCATCTGATTTGTTTATTTCACTCCGTGGAGCCATTCTGTGCCACAAAGATGATTTCCTCAATGCAGAATGCAACACACTATTTATTTCATACACCAGAACGTTTATCGCTGAATTGATAAGTGGCCTCATAGGTAATTATGTGAGAATGTTTCCAGTTTTTGTTCACGTTTCCTGAACGCAGAACATTTTTCTAAACTATCTAATATCTCGATAATCATCCCAACAGCAATCATACTTTTGTGTATATTAATGAACCCGGAAATATGCGAAAATATAGAAAGGAATGAAATGGGAGAAGACGACGCTTTCTTCGAGTAAACCTGAACCAGGCTGTCTTCTTTAATGTTGATTTTAGCGCCATCCTTGAAACTTCATTCTCAAGCACAATGCTAAATTCATCCAGTCAACCGTACACAGCACACTCGAGTTTCGCTCCTGTTTCATCTTATCAACAGGGCATGTTTACAAACTATCCAAACTATCAATGTCTCACAAGTTTGATTCAGTCAATTAAAGATTGACGTAATTCATTTATAACTCGTTCCTTGTTGGTCAAGATTAGAGCCAGATACGGTACAGGGGAGTTTTTATAAATGTTTATTCGAGAACGTAGATAACGACAAGAGAAACGAGTGATCGAGTGGGAGCGACAAGAAGATAAGTTAGGATGTAAAGGATGGGAGGTTTCGTTTAGAATCTTATTGGAGAAGGTCACACAAGACTTAATATGACCAATAATAAGTTCTGTGATTATTGACTCGGCAGAAATTAAAGATGCAAGGCTTATTATCATCGATCTACGACGAATAGTTTTAAAATCTTGTTTCAATAGACCGGGAAATACTACAGGGGAGCAGTAAAGTAAAACAGGGAAAACGCATTGTTTAACAAAGGAGAACAAAACTTGTTGCGGAGTGCGAAATTATCTGAGCTTCTGAAGCTCAAAGGAGAGGCTTCGAAGTTTTCCCATGCAGTTCTGGATGTTTGTCGACCACCGAAGACCGTAACACCCAGATATTTGTCTGAGGTCACTCTGTACAAAAAGGTTACAACTAAGGGAATGTAAAGCGGTAAGAACTAAAAATGCACTCCAAGCACCTAGATGTGTTGAGATTAAGGCCAGACTGGTTTGAAAACTGTACGATTCGGGACAGATTTTCAGTGAAGGAGGAAAATTCCGAAGAAGAAGAAACGGTCTGACAAAACGACATCGTCAGTATACTTTTGGATATGAGCATGGTGTGGAACTGAAAGATCACTAATGAAAGCAGAGAAAAGATACGGAGAAAGAACAGCACCTTTAAGCACACCAGAACTATTGACTAGAGAACTTGAGGTATTTCCTGCCCAGCTTTGTGCACTGGATTCTTTCGGGGAAATAATCAGAAAACCACGAAAGTAGCTGTCTCGGGGTGCCAAAAGTTTCAAGCTTAAAAAGGAGGGATGACCGGGACACAGAATCAAAAGCAAACGAATAATTAATAAAAACGCAACGAACAGATTTGGCAGAGCTGTTCAATGACTTGCTTATAAAATGGACCAGAGTGGAACTATCATCCAAATTGGATTTTTTGGGTTTAAACGCGAACTGAAGAGGATCATGGGAATGGTGACAAATGACTGTAAGCGACTCAGGATGGCTTTCTCAGTCAACCTTAAAACTACAGACATCAATGCGATGCGACGAAAATGTTTTGCAAAAAGTGTTTAGGATGAGGTTTTTGGAACAGGTATTACGGTCACTGGTCTCCAGGAATCGGGGTTCATCTGTGCCGAAATTGACTCGTTGATGAGGGGTGTCAGCTAGCTGGTTTAAGGGGCTGCTCTAAACACTGGGGAAAGACCATCAGGGCCCGCTGATGACGATGGTTTGAAGGAACGTAGAAGCTTAAAAACTTCATCATTGGACTAGGGGAACAGATCGGAATTAGAAACCTCACATGGGAAAGAGGATATATGTTAATCGTTAGATGGACGAAGAAATGCTTCGGTAAGGCTATTTACATCAACATCACTGTTCACGTTTTTCCTATTTTTTCGCAGAGAGGACGAATTCCCTGCCATAGAAGCCTTGTGTTTTTCATTTGCAGATTTAGTAAGCGAATATCTTGTTTACACGTATTATCTCAGCCCTAATTAAGTCAGAATATTACTTTACAGAAGATGGATGATGAGATTTATAGGATCGTTCCTTTTGTCTTCGTAGTGAGTTCAAACGAGATGAAATTTTGCCGTTGCAAACAAACAGTGCTTGCATGGCACAGTAAAAAGAGAAGATAGATTTCATCATTTCGGTGAAAAGACTGGCATAGTTAAGAAGTGATGAACAAGAAGCAAACCAAGATTGGGCAACCATTATGGAACGTCAAAAAAGAGAAATGCGGGTTGATGAAAAGTTAGGGGGAAGAAACCTTATCTGGTTTGGTCGTTGAATGTTAGATATGTAGAGCGAGAGTATATCTATGGTCTTAAGAGAAGAACACAATGAGCACTGGTAGCTACTGGGGCCATTAGCTTGAGGAAAAACGGAGTGGGAGGTTTGTGATCACCCTGACAAGTATAGGGCTAGCTACCTCTGGTAGGAGAATGAGACAAATGGGACTCACCAAAAGAAAGCAGAGGGAAAATCCTTGCATGGTTGAATTCACCAACAGCCAAATGAAGATTCTCATCTAACATTGGAACCGAAAACGGGATGTACTGATCAAAGAAAGAAGATATATCTGATTTGGAGCAGGAAGGAGGTATATACACATCATTAATAATTGTACTTTTAGATCGGGAAAATCTGGGATGACAAAGAACGGATAAACAGTTAATGGATTTTTCACACTAGCTGAATACCACTTCGGACTTACCGCGCCAAGACGTGTTGCTGTACGTTACCACACCGCCTCCAGTTTTCTCCCCGCTATGTTGTCTATCCTGCCTGTAACAGTTGAAGCCATCTATCCGCACAAGAGCATCCTCAGCCTTTTGATTTACCCAAGTTTATTGTATGCATACGACACGTGTTGGAATGGATGCGTGTGTTCAGTGAGAAAGTTAAATCCGAGATCTTTTTGAAGAGAGAGCGATCGTTGGTGCTGACCAATGACGGCATGGTTATATTGGCAGGAGGGGTGCTATTGAGCGCACACCGTCATCCAGCACGCTAGCGATTCTTGATCCAAGCATAATTGCCAGATTCTCCAAGCGTGTTATTTGTGTGAGACACAGAGTTAACAGATTTCAATCTAAGCATATCCTGACGAGAGTAGGTATGGGTCCGGAACATGTTTGACATCGAGATAACATTAAAATCCAGTGAGACGACAAGCATACAAAACGTAGTGCAGCCAATCGAAGGGTGCGCATGACCTCTCTGAATTTCCATTTCCCCTAGGATTTATTGCGGAATAGATGCACAAAGTACGGCACATGGACTGCCAACTACAACGACCTAAACGAAAAACTTTCCTTCTCAATACATATCACCCCAAAGTCAGTTTCTACTGAAACAGAAACTCAAACTGCGTAGAACATAAACTCTAGGCAAGGAAAACCAAAATAATGAAAATCTCGATGCGCCCGCGGGAGGTTTTCTATACAACAGAATTTGTAACAGCCACCAAACGCAACTGGACAGTAATGCGTTCGCTTGAATGACAAGATTTGAATTGCAAACCTTTGGAGTGTGAAGCCGAAACTCTTGCCTTGAACTAACATGATCGACGGTTAATACCTTGATCATTTGGTTGCATTAATTAGAAAAGCTCTAGTTATGTGTGGCGGAAATTTGAAAACGCCAGGGTTTGTGTAATTCTGTTCTATGTGAGTCTCACCTCTTGTGAATATATTTGTATCTCGCATATTTAGTACACTTTATAACTAGAAAGTAAGCAACAAAAGAAGTTAGTTTTATGAGTTAGCGATATATTGACCTTTTCTGAACTATACTAGGGCAAGAATCATTTTCTGACAAAATGAAGTTTTGACAGTCAGCTCACTCTTTCAAACCTCTTGCTCACTGTACTAATCCGGTTGTCTCGAATGACGGGTTGAACCGAAGATCTCGCTGGGGTATCTTTTGGTCCACCTTGACTCTAGCGATATCACGTATTTNTTCGATAACACAAACTGTGTCAGTCAGTCATGGGTGCTTTTGCATGGTTCCACGACAATGGCCCTCCCTTTAGAACGGTAATTTCGTGTAAACCAGAATACCTCCCCCCGGGAACACACCTACCTCGTGGGCGAGGGTTGATCCGGAAACTGGTGCGCTTCCTCTCAAAATTAATGTACGGCCTAGTGAATCATTTTTGGAACTTACTGAGTCCTGGCCTTATCATATAAGTCTAATATTGTTATTTAATTTTGCAATCCCCCCGCGATAAAATGACTTCCATTTTTGCTTTCAATTTCTGTCATCACAGTGTTCCTTGTTGTGCCTTTGGGCATCTCTTTTACATCTGACCAGCAAACGTTTCAGTCGTTCCC
>UZAN01040695.1:17200-27516 GCA_900618425.1 Echinostoma caproni
TCTAATAGAACAAAGCCAGATGCCAAAATCTGAGCAATGGTTTTGGTGGAAGCTGCTCGTTCTGCGCAGGCAGTACACACTATAATTGAATCATGAAATAACCGAGTTTGAATAGTCGCCATACTTCGTTCAAAAAAGAGAGAATAACACAGCGGATCGCTATTTCAAATCCCTTAATAGATATAATTATACACATGTAATTGGCTGACCAATGATTTCAGCAAGTAGGTGAATTCTTACATCAAATATAAAGTTTATTTGGTTTTCATTTTTGGAACAAACGAAAAATAAACGGAACTCATGTTAATTAGAGTCATTTAGAAGTAAAGTTTAGTTTTACCACCTGCTGATCATTGACAAGCCATGCTAGGCAGAGGTCAAAGAGCCATCATGTCAAGAACACCGCGTGCGGTTGACGTATTTTATCCGGTTGGTTCATTAGGCAAACGCTTATCAAACAAACCCATTCAAATAAGGGAAACCAATGGTGACGTTTCTATATGTCCAGTTCGTTCATAACCAACACTGGTTTTTTACAGTAAGCAAGCTCTTCCGCGCTGAGTTCAACGTGGTCAGTCCTTATTACTCTTAGATATCTGGATAAAGGAAAGCAAATCCTGCATTCAGACATAGCATATTGGAAAATGAAACCGGATTTTTTCACTGGACGTAATTGGATTCGTACGACAAATTAATTGATATTGATTTTCCTCAGGGTAAGCTTTGTCTTCACCTTTCAGCGCAAATGTGGAAAGCATTTTTAACGGAGAAGCATCACCTAGGCATTGAGGATATATTTGTCTTGTTCACTCTTAGAACTGGTACTGTTTGTTTCAATAGAAAGGCAAGTAATATAAATCCGTAAAAGAAAAGCATTAACAAAGTGACACCTGCACCATTCACGTATCATTCATAAATCGTTCTCTTTATATATTTTTGTGAATTGGAATGAAGCGATGGACTGCAATCGGCAAATTTTGATGGCAATTCGATCTTCTCGCGTTACAAGGAATTTCATGGCTTCTTGGGAATGGGTACCAGATTTAGGATTGAACCATGAACAGCTTCGTTTGTGCAGCCGGGGAACATAATTCAGTAGAGCGTTTGGAGTAAACGCTATGCCAAAAAGGAAACCGAAATTAATGGCGGCAGTCCATTTAGTTGTAAAAATAACCTATGCCCAGCTGAACACGTTTCGTGCTTTCCCGATGTGCCTTGACGTTCCGGTCAAGATTTATTCTTCTTATATAAAAGGAAATGCTGATTGTATCAGAAAATGTAAGTTTATTTGTCGGAAAAACTAAAACAGAGACATAAGAATGTTTCTCAAAAACATTTTTTACCTCATTGAGCGGATCTGTAACTTCAGAATTCACTAATAAATTAAATTCTTTGAATCCCACATAATTAAATTTTAAAATCAATTTTAATTACTTTACCGACACCCTGAACTTCAATTGTGAACAACTTGTTTGAAAACATAGAATTCCTCCTCAAATCCCTTGAGCATGGAATCAAGCGTTAGTTTAATTTCCTGCTGTGGACAAAAATCAGACTGTCATGCTGGTTGGCTACAACTGCCAAAACTGTGAATAGATTCAACAAGTAATCTATCATTTATTGAAGCGTCTGTTTTTCACTGTTTTCCAAAACAGCTGTACCCTTTCCGTGGGTTTGTGTTTTGATGAACTGCATTGTTTTAGCATCCCCGTTATCGATTACTGGATTGCAACTGTTTCAGCCGTTTAAACAGCATCAAATCTGGGATAAAGTGGAGGTTAGCATCCAGATATTCCATTTTATAGGACCCTTTCAATAACAGAGTTACAATTCAATTGAGACTTTTGATCACTGGTATACAGTGAAACAACCGTTTTAGTGGCATTTCACTTCGCCCACGTTTAATAAAAACACATTGCCACACCAAATGTACGTTTTCTCCTTGGATTTTGCTTTCCCTGGAAGATCCATATCTACTTGTATTGAATAGAAATTAAAAGTGGTCTATGAAAAACGCGCATCAGCATTGACACAAACTGAACAAGTTGAAGCAATCAACTGATCTTGTACGGTTGCGCTTCATTCGATAAAAAGAGATGTGCAACCCACAACCACAAAGGTAAGCAGCTTTTGTCTTCAAGCTACCGCATAGTCCAAACCATTAGCAACTCTCACAACAAACCGAAATCACTGGGTGCTACTACCAGTTCGATCAGAATGCAGCAGCGCACGTAGGTTCTCAGTAGAGTGGTAAACAAAATCATTTTTATTGCAAACATGTGCAGGTAACAAAAAATGAACTTGCGAAAATTGAACCCTGGAAAGGGTGATTTTGGCAGCCGTTAAACTCGCAGCTGGTGGTTTGCGCTTGTGTAATGACAGAGATTTAGGGCTGCAATAGTAATAATTTTGTGGATGGTTGTATAATATTATTGTTATTAAGGTTATTGTCACCATGAATTTCCAAGTGCAAATTAGCTCCCTCTGTTAACCGCGTTTCACTTTATTTAAGAGTTTTGCTCGAGGCATTATTTTCTTATCCTTATTATCTTACACTTACATACTCTAAAGCAATCACTTTTCGATTGATATTTATTAAATACGTTTCAGATCTGGTTCCATTAATCAAATCCGTTTAATGTGCATTCTACTGTGTATGGTTTATATAGAACAAGAAACGTTCCAGGCAAACTATCTGTGGTGCTTCATGGAGTTTCGTTCCATCAGGTCACTGAGGTGGACTTTTGGGGGAGTTTCGAAATCGATATGTGCCAGTAAACCGCATACATTTGCATTCATATGTATTGTATTTGTATTACTGTATGATAGACGACTTGTGCAGGCAACTATCCCTACATTACAGTCAAAAATGTGTTCACTGTTACAATTGGGATAAAAATGAAATGAAAATTCATATCCAACAATGATAACACTTAAATAGGTGTTAATCATTGTAGGTTCGTCACGGATCCTCGCCGTGTCAGTGAGAATACGAGCCAGATAGGGAACGATTGAGTTGCGATAAATGTTTATGCGGGAGGTTAAGTGGCGAAAGTTGAATCGTGTTATAGTGTGGGAATGGCGAGCATATAAATCGCAATTGAGTGGATGACTGGGGTCATTGAGTATCTTATGAGCTAAATTCTCACATGAAGTGATACGGAAATGATACAATTTTGTGGTCAAAGTGTTTAAAGGAATAAGAGAAATACGACTGATAGTAACTAAACCGGATTAATTCGAGAATAGTTGCATTTGTGATAAACTGTCTGAAAATGATTCTTTATCCGACTATTTTGAAACGGCTTCACATAAGACTACAGTATCGGCATACTTGAAGGCCTTGGCTGGTGGAATTGGAAGTAAGTCACTGATGAAAGTTGAAAATAAGTAGGAAAAGATCAGAACATGCTCCAGAATTATTCACTAACGGTTTTGAAATAGTGTCGTTTGCTTTTGATCTTTGAATCCTTCCAGTAAAATAATCTTTCAATCATAACAATAAGTTGGTGGGGCAACGCAATGGCTGTAACTTTCGCAGAAGAACAGATCTTGAAACGGAATCGGAGGCGGAAGAATAGTCAAAGAAAACACAACGATCCTACTTTGGAGAATCATCTAAAGATTTGTAAATAAAATGCATCAGTGAAGAGACCTCATCCAAAGTGCTTGTACGCAAACTGGAGGGGGTCATTAGGAGCAATAATACCAGATTGCAAGCGGGTGAGTATAGCGCGCTCTGTAAGCTTAAGTCCAGAAGATGTGATAGTGATAGAACGAAGGCGTTCAAATAAAATGTTAGATGAAGATGGTTTAGGAATAGGAACAATAGTGAACGGTCTCCAGTAATCCGGAGTCGAACACGTGTAAATGGATTGGTTAATAAGAGACGCAAACATCTCTGTGACTGAGCTAGTGCCATATTTGAGCATTGATGAAGGTAGACCATCGGGGCCAACTGCGTTCGTGATTTTATCAGTTTTAAGATGCTCGACCTCCTCATGGGTGACTTGGTCTGTGATAAACAGGTGATCTGTGGGATAAGGAGACAGCAGACCATTCTGAGGATAGATGAATGCAGCACTGAGACTGTCCACATCAATAATTTTGTTTGTTGTCCGTTTCTTCTGTCCACAAAGCAATCTGATCCCTTGCCATAACCGTCTTCCATCTTCAGCTCCCAGAAACTTGTTTTGTAAATAAGACATTCAGTCTTTTGATCTCCGCCCTGATTTTCAGCGTAAGCTGTTTGACAGTTGCTGTTTGATGCAACTTGAACACTGGTCATTTTTGTCTTGTAAGATCTTTTAACCGCCGAGAGCATGCTCTGCCAATGTGAACAAAAACTGTTTCCAATAGGACATCATAGATAGAAAATCAAATTACCTGTTTCTGTAAAATGTTCAATCGAACAAGGAGACTGTTGAACGGAAAACCACGAGGAGATGATGGTAAGAGATTTGGTCAAGTGTCTATCGGCTGAAACATTTCGAATGTTTATGTTCATTTGTTTTGTTTGGATAAAGGCGGGGTGAGCCAACCGCGAGTAAACCTTTGGTCTAAGATAGAGAAGACAGTTTGAGATAGAGAATATCAGTTTTATAAGTAATAACCTTGTTCAAAACAACATTTCCTGTGGTGGGTGTTAGAGGGAGATCGGATAAAACGAAAGAAAGTAAAGATTGGGTTGATCCGTGATTAAAATCACCAACAATCAAAATTAAATTGTCGTCGACTAACGGAGCAATGAAAGGAATAAATACATCGTAGAAAGAACTCATTTCAATTTGTGAGCAAGAAGGGGCAATCTGTAGATTGGTAATAATGGTGCTCCGATAAGGGGAAAACCTAGGTCGACATGAAACAGTAAGGCAGTCAATACCATACAAGAAGAAAGCAAACTACTTTTCGGACTTGCTGCACCAACTGGAGTTAATGTAGGTTATTAACCCGCATCCGGACTTCTTTTCACTTCTTCCTCTGTTTTGTCGAAAACTTGCAAAACCAGGTATGTTGATCAGCAAACCGCCCACGTTTTGGTTGAGCCACGATTCCTGTATGCATATCACGTGTTTGTGTTCAAGCAATAAGTTAACAGATCAGTAAGGTTAACGATTTTGCTAAACAGTGAGCGAATGTTAGAACTGATTAATCAGAGAACCTTCATCGTGTGCAAGCACAGTCTGCCACCCGGCACGCTTTCGTTTCTTGCTCCGAGCAGGTAATCCAGCTCGGGCAGAACCATGAGAGTTGGATAGCACAAAAAAATAAATATGCTTTAGATGCAGTAATAATTCCCTGGGATACGAACGTCGAGCGAAGATGGCAGAAACCAAGCAATAAATTCCAATGCGACAATGAACACAAACGTGGAGCACCCAATCGAGAGGCGCGCCAACCGGATGGCTAACATTTGTTTGCATTACATCTGCTATTGCCAGCTATTGGTAGTATTGAAGTGTTCTTCGAGCCGAAACCATTGTTTTCAAACCTTTCACAGTCAGACTAGGCAACACCATTCCTACGAATTTGGGGAGCAATACTGTGGTGATCCAAGCTACGTGATGACGCCTACCTTGGAGCGGCGCGTTACAGTTTCTGGAAATCTGCGATCAATCAAATTTGAAAGGTGACGTCAATGACACGCGTACGGCTTCTGACTGAACGCCACAGGCAGGTTGTGCCAGCCAATCCGAGACAGTGCAGATAGAAGCAGAATTATGCAAGCAGTATTGCAATCCGATTGGTGGAAGCATAGACAACCAATGATCTTCTTTTGTACACATTATTTAATCGCCCTCTTTTTTTCCTACAAACGAACTACGAGCTACTATTCTTGTGTCCTTTTCCTTGCGACTCGTTCACATGAGATGTTGTGAGCTCGTACCATTGCGGCCCAGTGCTTCCGTATTCCAGTCCGTGATAGCTGATCCTAGATTCGTGTCCTGTGATTCCTATTGCAAGGTTCGTGTTCCGAATTCCGTGGGTACCACTACTACAATCATTACAAATACTCATTGATTTTCGCTCATCACTTAACGTAATTTGGTCAACAAAGTGAATTCGAGTACATCGCATTGTGATGACAGCCATTGACAAAAACTTCTGGTGAAAATCATTCTCTGATCCAGCAGATGTATTATAGAGTAGTATAACTATTTTCACTGGAAATATCTGTCGCAATAGATAAGTATGATTATGAGAAATGAGAAATACCCAATGTTCTGGAGCAGTGCCGCAGAAATTATGCCTGGTCGTTGATAAACGGAATCATTTTTCAGTTGAGATTTTCCACTCTCGATAATAAATTTACTCACATCATACAAAATTGTGTTCTCTTACATCTCTACCAAAAGTGATATACACCATGCATTCGGACTCACTCAACTGTGTTACTGAAAACCGCCACGAAAGTCATTTGTGATTCAAATCGTTCGACTCGATTTCAAAGTTGAGCCCTTCACAGTAATGACCATCATTTTTACTGTTAGTCTTATTTGCTAACATTTTTGAATCGCTGCTAAGTTTCAGACATTTTTGATTGCTCCATTCTATTTCATGTCTATATAACCGAATCCTTTCGAACAAGCTAATTGACTGAGAACATTATCTTTATCGGTTGTTTTAGTTTTTCTACGATGAAAATTCCTCCGCGAAGGGCACCATAAAATGATCATTAAAAATGCCAGAGAGGAAATGATGTGATTTAAACGGAAGTCACCGAACAATGAGATGCTCAGCGGAAAAGGTGTTCAGTTTGCAGATCCACAAAGACTAAAACTGTGTGCAAGAACTGCTGGGAGTCCACGGAACTATTACGCAATTAAGGGCAACTGAGGTTAGAGAGGACACCTAAATAAAAAAAACAAAGAGCAGATTCACTCGTTTGAACAATAATCCAAACAAAGAAGCAAACAAACAAAAACCACTGTGGGTTCTAATGGTCCAGCGAAAAGAAGTCTGCTTTACCACATGTTCGAAAATCCGAATGTTTCGGAGCTTTGGAGCTAACATCTTCCTTTCGGACTGAGGAATGTGACTGGCTTTGTTTGTTCCGCTCCCCCATGATTGAGCAAACAACAATGGTATGTTCCGCACTCTGAGGATCGAAGGCTGTGGCACAGGGAATAAGGCTCCAAGTTAACCGTTTTATGGCTAAGATCAGATTTGATTTAAGAGGCTGTTGGTTTTGGGACTAATGATAATGTTTTCTCTGAATGAATCATGACATATGTTTTGTGGGACCAAAGGCGCATTCAGTGGTGTGACCGAATTCAAGGAATTCAAAACCCACCGAAGGGATTCTTGTGTGGCGGGAGTAACTTCCTTAATCACAAATACAATCCATTCTACAACGCCATCGTTTGATCATTATTTTGCAGTTTATCACAGGCTCCAATAATATACTATGGAATACATATCGCATAATTGTATTTTTATTTGTATCGCAAACTATCAACTTTATGAAACCCAAATGTGTTATTAATCCCGCTATGAAAGGGAGTGTTTCGGACTGGTTTCATTGAATAATTAAAGCAAACGAGACAAGAGTACGTATTCCTTAATTCCGCGAAAATGTATAAATCATGAATGCCTTGAAAATCCGGAAACAAAGGCATCCAGCTAGCATTTTTCTACAATTTAGTGATTCCTATTTTTTTGATAATTGGGGAAGCACAATGTGAACGAAAGATGGTATGACAAAGAAGCTCTTTCGTTGTGCATTTCACCAAGAGTACTGAGTGAGTAACCAACATATCTTTTGGAGATTTTTTCTAATCAATGTCCTCCTGCATGAACAAAAGAAAATATGCTTCTCTTCAATTGATTTGCCTTATTTTAGATACTGGTTCGTAGCTCATGTGTTCACTCCTTATTTCAATGCATTGTTTTTTAGTTTGTTTCACGATATCGATAAGACATGTTGATGTTTGAAACCCGTTATGCATTTGAGCTTATGCATGTCTCTGTAGCTAAGGTTCAGGTTTTTTCCCGAACAACCTCGTTTGGTATGTGACCTAGGCTGGGGATAATTAGTTTAGAATGTAACTGCTAACCATAATTAGCAAATGAACATCAATATGCGTACACGTTTATATTGCATAAAAATATAATACATAGTAGTGAGTAAACCGAACAACTATGGGGAATGTTCATTGAAACAACAGATGTTTGATTCTGCACGTCGACATCAAAAATGTTACAGTGAGGATAAAAGGGTTAGACAGATTGTTTCGCAACTCCACTGTTCCTTAAAAAACAGAATTTGAATGATACTTATCAAGTGGACAAGCTGAACGAGGAGCAATCCGGGTAATGACAGCGGTGAAAGGGCAGAGTGGTAAGTGCATCTCGATGGGTAAATGCTAGAGAAGTATATGTTACCAAACAGTCGGCGAAAAGACAAACAAGTTTATGCTGAACACAACTCAAATGAACAAATTCAATGAGAGAAAAGAGGAGCCAGTTTACTAAACAGCTAAAATATTTAGTAGTGAAACGGGTTTGGGTTATCTAAAGAGTGAGAATTAAAGAGGTGGTGATTAGCCCCTTTTCGCTGGGTAGAAGTAAAACATCTTCCGGGACGATACATTTTAAAAAATATAAAGGGAACAAGATGTAGAAGAGAAAAATAGTGATCTGTTTGGAAGGGAAAGTGAACAATAGTCGAAATTTAGATTGTTAGCACACTGCTTATGTTTGAGTGATCGTAGAGTTCGAGAAGTGAATTAATTTTTGACGACAGTCACATCCATGATAAGCAGGTTTCAGTCGAGTAAAATACAAGAAGACAATCGATCGTAATTAATGGTAGTGCAAGTAGCAAAGGAAGTGTTGCCAAACGGCGGTTGGCACCTCGATAGAAGGATGAATAAGCTTAGGAGTTTGGTGTGAAACATCATCTACAAGTCGAAGAAAGATAGTGGGGATAACATGGGACATAATTTACTAGAAGAGTTAAAAATGACTTCATCGCCAATAATCAAGACTGAATGGTCATAAACGAAGTTTCTTACCTAAAACTGGATGTTCTACAGTAAACGTATCATTAAAACTCATTCAAATACGTTTGAGTTGTTGAAAGAGACTAGATGCAACTGACCATGGTGGCCAGTGACTAAAGAGCAAATGTGTGGTTTGTATGCAGTCAAGTAATCAGTGGATCTGAAGCAGGGAATGTATATTGTTGGTCTTTTGGAAATTTGCAGGGCTCAGAGTGACAGTGAATCATCAAGTTCATAACCTTATCTTGCAACGAAGTAAAGAAGATTGTTTGAATTACAGAATTTACCCCTCTCAAAAACGGAAACAGTTTGCCAACAGATGGGGATCACGCTATAAGAGACACATTGAAAGAAAAGAATTCCAAGAATGTAGACAAACTCTAGAGTACAAGTCTTGAGAACGACTGTAGGGAGGCCGTTTGTACCAGGAGCTTGAACGTACCTAGCGAACGCAATGTTGGGCAGATGTTCCTGGTTCTGATTTTGAGACAACATGTGTAACTCTGGTGGGTAGTGGGTATGAAAATATGGCTAGATAAAATTACGATGGAGGTATAAGCGGATTGGCGGTAAATTCCTCAACGTTTTCGGGAGATCGAACACCAGATGACTGAGGAAAAAAATGAAAACAAAACTTACCGGAAAGTGCTTTGGCATGGGATAAGAATGTACCTGAAAGGCAGAGCGAGTTTGTTACCCTTAGGACGACGAAATATGTCGGCTTTCTGGATGATTACCGAGCATTTGTCTAGAATATGCATGTGCATGTTGTGAAGAACGATCTCCCCAACAGTCACGGTCGATGTGGTCAGGTTGGGTGGAAAATACAATCTAGACAGGGATGGGATGGTAGGAATTCACAGCAGCTTTTCCGATCCACATATTTGAAACTTCAGTATGTGCGTCCGTGAAGGCAATAATGTAACTGACAGATGAGCCCAGGACCAATATGCAGGCAAATCAGACAAGACGGAAAGGCAATAGCAAGTCACTGGTATGTGTGCGCTTCTTTGAGCGATTAGGGATATGGGCGGAAAATATGAAAAATTGTTATAGATATTTTCCTACGGTTGACGGTTATGACTATATGGAGTGTGCTGACCAATCGCCGAGTTGGATGGTGAAGTTACCTATGATAATGCTTCGGACGTCGGTGTCTCATTCCTAAATTTTTTCAAGGGGCAGTAACAGAACCAACAATCAGAACGGTTGTAAGAACTAGAAATAGTGCAAAATTGGTGTATCAAAGATGAGTTTCGGATTTTTGGCCGCAAGATCTGAAATTCGCTATTAAAAATATAGATTAGGACG
>UZAN01040695.1:28248-41036 GCA_900618425.1 Echinostoma caproni
GCCCATCTTTTGTGTCCACTCGCTTACTTATTCAAGACTAGGCCAATAAACTACCTTCCTATATGTCTGTCTGTATGCGATCGTCTTACAGTTTCTGATGGGACATTCAGAAGATTTTTATAAAATTTCGAAACAGATGATTTCGACCTTTCTGATAAAAACACGTTCTGGGTGACCAGCTTTGTTCAAAACCATGTTAGAGCAAGATCCTTTTATGAAAACAGTGGAGATGGCAGAAAGGCTTAATTCAGCGCAATAAATCACTTCAAAACATATTCGGAAGATGGGATTGGTAAGAAAATATTCCAAATGGGTGCCACGTGAATTAAATCAGAAGAATTTGAATGATCAAGTCGTCATATGCACATCTTTCCTTGTTTCGAATAAAATCGAGCTCTTTCTGAACCGGAGGATAATAGGGGTTGAAAAGTGGATTACCTGTAAAAACATCATAAAGAAAAGGGCATATGGTAAACCTGGAAATCCTATCCCTTCGACCTCTAAAATAAATTGGATTCTGAAAAGATAATGTTTTGAATATGCCGGGACGTTCAAGGATCAATACACTATGAGCTTTTAAAACCGAGTGAAAAGCTTAATTCAGAGAAGCATTTTCAGCAATTGGAGAATTGGAGAACAGCAGGCACAGAAAAGAGACCGGTGATTTTCAACAGGAAGAACGTCATACTGCACCATGCGAATTCCAGGCCACATGCTGCTTTAGGAACTCGTCAAAAAAATGCAAAACTAGACTAGGAAACTCCAACGTATACCCCGGACTTAGCACCCTCCGACTATCACTTGTTTTTGTCCTGGCAGCATTTTTGGAAGAGGAAAAATATGAAGATGTTGAACAAGCACTGGTTCAATTTTTCGCCTCGAAAGATAAAATATTTTTCAAACATTATGTGTACAAATTACCCTCATACTGGCAGGAAATCGTTGATAATAATGGCAGTTATAGTACAGAATAAGATTTATTGACGGTAAGAAAAATTTGCATTTTGTTTTGTTCCAAAAACGAACTCCACTTTCCGATAGACCTGATATATATTCATTCTTTTCCAATCGAGTCTCAGCGTCACATTTCATACAGGTTTCAACATAGAAATTTTATTGACCTCTATATTGCTTTTCGCACATTTATAAAGGTACTAAATCCACATTTTCCACAGTGGAATTCATTCATTTACCGTCCAATATCCCGGACTTAACTGTATCAGAAAACGTTCCCCTATGTCGGAAACGGAGATAGTTTAGCTACCTCAACAATGATCGTCAGTCGTGAGGATAGGACACTTACTGGAAGAAACTGAAAAATGCAGCGTGATTGTGTACTTCGTGAGTTATATGCAAAAACAACCATCCCGAGTGCACATAATAAAGGAAGGTAAATAGAGTAATGGCCTAATGTAAGTGTGACGCTTGTTTCATGCATACGGTCATTTATTATTAATATATTCTCATCATCCTTTTCCACAGAGGATTGACGCGCCAGCATCTGTCAATAAGGTAGAAAAGTGACAATTCCACTAGGTACTTAACTAGTAGACGCAACAACATAAGTGGATACTATCACAGATTTGTTCAGTCTGACGTGGAGTAATAGCATATTCAATCCGGTGAATGAGACTGAAAACCTTAAGTAGTAGAAGACATCTGGTATAAGTCAGGGGTAGCACGAGTTTGATATACACCTCTATATATATGACTGTACATGTGTATGGACAACCCTTTCAGAACCGGTATATTTCCGACTGAAACCTATGATTTGTTGTTTTTTAGATGGTTTAGGTTCTAGTAACTGCGACATGCGTTCATTAAACGCCTTTGTAGAATATTTCGCAATGGCTGGTATATGAGTGACCCGTGTGAGTGACCAGGGTGCAAATGACTGGTTTAACGGTTCTTGTCACTTGTCAGATATGCGTATCCAGTTATCCGCTACATCCAGCAAATTTTGTTTAGTCATTCGTATATGACTTGTTGTCAAATATATATATTTATACACTCAAAAACATCTATGCTTCTCGACTTTTATGATCATGTCTGTGCTCATAACTGTTTGCACTATACAGGTGCACAGCATTTGATCTTTCTATTTTGAAATTCCTGATTTGCAAGAATTTGGGGCACAAATAATTTCTTTTCATGTTTGCTTTATCAACAACTTATTTTAGTACAGACTCTTTTTCACATGCACACCTTTTGTCCGACCATCAAACTCCGAGGATGCAGTCTAGTTCCAATAGATTGTCGTGCCTAATTAGTCATGCACATTGAATGTCAAGCATTAAAACACCGCGAAGCTTGATACGAACGAGTGTCTTATATTCCAGACAAATTGCTGTACGCGAAATCACAGTGTAATATTGGAGTGCGTTGACTGCTATGGTCCAAGTCTGTAATTTTTGGTAGATATAAATATGGGTCGACGTGACATTTTGGTGCATTCAGTTATCCCTGGATAGATCAAGCTCCAGAAGTTATTTTTATGCATTCCGACAGATTAGATTAACTTGGAATCAACCGCACAAATGTTTTCTTTCTTCTGTTCTTAGACAGACAGAGAGACAGACTGTGCGGGATGTAAAGGTTAGTTATCAGCATTTGGTGATGCACCGCACTGCAAATGCTTTTTGCATTCGTACTAGACCACAGCTATCTTCTATTCGTACCGTAGCGGCGTTGTCGTCGAATGCTAAATCCAGTGAACGTACACACTTCGAGATAATTAATGCGGAACCTCTGTGCCAATGATTCACCGTCAGTATCTCACTGTTTCTCTTTTACTGGACTGTAAAAGATGAAAACATCGAGGGGGTTAAATGCACCACTTCGTTGGTGCACAATGCTAGATCAATGAGCTTAATTTCTCCAGTTTACAAAATATTTTCGGATGATTATTAAACGAATCGAAAAGAAGCAATTTTATCTGAGATCCAACCAGGTTGAAACAGCTGCCCAGTGCTTCCTAGCTTTTCAGTGCACGATTCATTTGCTGTATACAAGACGAATTCCCATTCGAAATTTATTCAAATCCTCTATTACTCACATGAAATTTTATCTGCATCAGAAATGATAAGCTAACTCAAAGCAAGTATCTTCTTGAATCCAAATTTGTCATGTGTGAAATACATCGAATACCGCTTATTCTGGATAGTCATTCTGTGTGGAATAACAAGAATGCCGCTTCTATTGTAGGAATTGTCTTAAGTGAAGTACGGTACATACTCAGTTCACAAATTAAACAATTTGATCAAGTGCGGTCAACGGTGTGTATCAGTGTGCAGAGGTCTGCGCGGATAACCTAGCAGGTTCGTGGTCAGGGCTGTAGCCGTTCCGATAAACCGTGGACGACCACATTGTCCAAACCAGCCACACACAAAGCTATAATGGTTCATATCGAAAGCTGGTAAGCACGTGACAGCTAAACATGCTTCCTGTACCAATAGAACAATTGTTTAGTCGAGAACTTTCAGCCTCATTAGACCATTCCGGGTGATTTACCATAACTGTAGTGTTTGTGGCCACGATTCCAGATGCGAATGAAATGTCGTGCACAGAGCAGACCGACAGAGTTTGTCCGACCCATCGATGCGATTCTGCTTTTATCTTGATGGTTACTATGTAATCACACAAAGTGGGCACGAACCGTGTTGTAGCTACCCGGATAATTGGTCTAACTGCGGACACCCTATTTCTTACCCGCTCTCATTTAACCGCAATATATTTTGAAATCGTTATACCTATTAAAAATGCGTACAACTGATTCGCGCTCAATGTCAATGAACTGTGCACAAAGCAATCAGTCAGGCTGGAACTATCCATAGATCGCAAGCCGGATTCATCTAATTAAACTGACATATTTCCATTCTTCATCAATGGAACCGACGTTAAAAATTCGATATTACTGTGTTGATTCAACTTAGGAATCCACACTGATGGCATTCTTTATTTCAATTATTTATTCCAGAAGGCAGATAAGTTATTTTTCACAACAGACAGCTGTATTATCCTTAATGTGTTGTGTTGCATAGTACAGTCCAAATTTTTCCACCCATTTATTCAGAACCACTTCAATTTGGCTTTTCATCATGGCATGGATTCGACAGTTTTAATCGTGCACAAAACACCAGCTAAATCACACTGTATTTCACTATGGCATTTGAATTGATCCCAGATTATCTCGACAATTAGCATTATTGGAGACGCTCGTTGTTCTCCGATTCGTGATCGGATATCGTAAATGAATGTTGTATTGCAGCGCGCTTGTGAGAATATTTTGAGAATATAAATACTACTAGTTTCCAATTATTGCGCGGTGATGGTCTACAATAATTTCAAAGTCAATAAACAGTGATTGCCGAATATTGTTCAACAAGAATGTTTAAATCTAGGTTAGAGTTTTATGTAAATCATCTCCATGTTGTGAATATATCTGCATTTCCGTATAGGTTGATAATTCACTTGCATTATTTTCCTCAATACCTTTCTCTTCTTCCGCCTCCATCCAACTTTTGTACGGCGAAAATCTAATTCGTCACTACTCCTTCCCGAAAATCGATTGTACATTTATTTTTTTAATAAAAAAACGAGAAATGGGATTAGTGTAATTATTCCCATTCCCTTCACGATAAATCGTTTCGGATAATTTTCAGTCAGATGGCTGCAGTCAAAGACCGACTGACAACACGTAACAGTGGAACAGCTGGACAAAGAAGACAGGCTACAAGCGCTCGATCTCCCAATGGATACAATGGTAGCCTTTACCACTTCATTCTTGCATGCACTAATCACACGATCCAATGTGTCAAGAAGGCATTCAGGCCTGCGATCCCGGTGAATGAGTTGAAGTAGGTAGCAGCGCAATCGGTATGGACTAACGCATGAACCGAGCGGAGTGTGAACGGTTCTAGATACAACACGAAGTCAAACATCACATTGTGGATCTAACGAAAACCACGTGGATCCATCCCCAGAATCCGGCTCAACTACGGATTCCGAGGAGCTTGTGCAAACATCAGTTTATGCAATCGCGGGATCACTCTGAAAACGTGGTTTATTTTGAAGCCAGTTATTCAAGACTTTACAAGTTGTGAGCGGTGATCATTGACCTGGTTGACTGAAAACAATGTGGAATTCTAAACTAAACGATTACTATTCAATGTGCGTTTGATTTTTAAAAATATTTTGCACAGTGAAATCATCAGCTATAGGGCTTCTGTATTTTAGCACAAAAAGTTTGAAATAAGATTTTCTTTTTCCTGATATTTCATGCCGCTTCTAGTTTCATGTGTGCTAAATATGTTCACACAGCAGTCGATGTTTAACAAATAAAAACATCTAAAAATGATGAAAACATTCATCTTGGTACTAATACGACGAGGTAAATTTCACGAAAAAGTAACAATAATCTGATCAGAATGTCACTCAGACATGACTCGGCACACAGATATATGGTGTCCAAGGGCTGGGATGCTACAAATGGTCTAATACCATCAACGAAATTTGATTAATTTGTTCTCTCTTTCACCGGGCGTTGAAGTAAATTTTAAAACACCTTTCCCATTCTCCGTCTCTGGAGTGACGATAAATACTGCGATGTTAACATTTTTTAAAATCTCTTCAATCACTATAACGTAAAACAATCCTATATTTATACAAGCAAGTTTTGGTAACTAAAGGGGTTCAACGAACAATAATCAGGGTAGCTGGGGGGATTGTAGGGTGGAACTTATTCCCCAATGTTTCAAGTTACTGGTACTCACTATTACTCACTATTACAGCTTCTATCATGCACAGCTTTTATTATATGCCAAACCAGGATTTGAACTGTTGCAAATAATCGAGCTCTGACAGAAGTGAGATTTCAGAATGGTGAGTTGCCAGTTGACTGATTCTTATTGGCCATTTTCCGCTAAATCTTTTGAATTATTTCAAAGCTATCGCAAGCTTCTTTCTCGATAAATTCTGAGATTTGGAACAGTGCATTGTTTGATATACCTTGGAGCTATTTAATACCGAGAAATAGTTTCTCAAAAATATTCATGTTTATACACATGTAGCAATGAAAGTCGTTGTATCGTGAAAAGCACTGAGAAGAAAATACGTTATAATGAAGAAGAAAAGCGAGTGAATATTCTACCAGACTGTACGTATTTAATGTGTGTTTAGGGAGTTCCTAAATGACTGTGACCACAAAGCTACTATATATATAATAATGTATATAATATATATATATATCACATATATAATGGATTACTTATCCTGTGTCTCAGTTGTTCTCTCTTGCCGATGGATGGACTCTTTTGTGCCAGTCCTAGCGAACTATGAGCAAGAAATAATACTGTTTTAGGAAAGCCACCTGCGTTTCATTTTTACTTGCCTGCGATGAGCAAACACCGCTGGGGGAGGAGCGGTAACCCGTGCAAGATACGTTTCACGCCCGGTGCACTGTGAATGATTCGAAAATGGATAGATTTCATTCAGATATCCCTCGTTGTGACGGTAACAACAATCACAGTGACTGGCGAGACAAAATGTCAGCAGTAAAGACAAGTATTCAAAAAGAAATCGAGACATTAAGTGAACGATAATGAGATAATGTTGTGCCAAACGCATTTCCAGAGGACAATAGGTTTCCTTTGTTTCTCGTGTTAATCAGAAAGCTCATTAATCACGGAAGTAAACAGACGCAAGACAGGTAAACAAACTGAGAGCTTCATAGACAGACAGACAGACAGACAGACAGACAGACAGACAGACAGACAGACAGACAGACAGAGATTTGTATTCGTAACTAACTAACTAACGTTATACACAATTTCCAGTGGTTGTACATGTGTTTAGTTAGATGAACCGGGTCAGGAAAGATTTCTTCATTACACACACTTGTGTGATGGACAACATGGGGCTAAATCGCATAGTTGCAAATACCAGCTATTCAGAGGGGAACTTACGCGTTCCACAAGGATCAGTTTCACACACAAATATCAGGTGAAATCGGAATAGGAAAAAGCCTTGATTTCAAAATATATTCTCTTTTTGAGTAGGTGCCCGATCAACAGAATTTTTCACAAATAGGCTTGAGGACTTCGATGTGTCTTGCAAATCAATAATTAAACAAAACAGAACGTAGAGAATGGAGCGCTTAGTATAATCAGGGGAATTTCAGTGAATATGGTTGGTTTAACTTTGGGTTATTTGTTCTCCACTGGACTGCGGGTTGAAGTTGCGCTATTTGTGTTTATCTCAATTGTACGATGTTAACATGGGTACTTTGTGAACATGCTGATGGTAAGGTGAGCTAATTTCTCCCTATTGGACAGAACCGTAGCCGAAATGAAGCAGTTGGAGATAACAGCGGGGTTCGATCGCTTTAACACAACAAAACAACAATCTACCTATATGGATAATTATCAACGAAGTCTATTCCTCAATTCCTCAGAATCAGCAGTTAAAAATCAGTGGACGACAGTTAATTTTCAACACAACTCACTAAACGATTATAAGGTATGAAAGCGCATTCGCCTTTCGGAGCACGCATTAATGCATGCGACACCCGCATGAAGGCTTGCAAAACAGACAAAGCAGTATCACTTCTTACAGCCTCCGCAAGATTCTATCCATCATACACACCCAGCTATCACCCTAATCACATATTTGGGCCTGCCAACAGCTGGAATGATGGTAATCAATCGCAGGTGGAGGAGAACAGTCAGCGACAAAGGGATCGTATGCCTCATGCAATCTGTCCGCTCAAGAGTTTCAACACACTGAAGTTCAACTGGATCAACCGAAATCAGCGCTTGAATGCGCTGCACATAAACTGGACATGGAACTGTTTAACGTTCAATGCGAAACGATGAACGAATGTTCAACGGTGCCTGACATTCGTATCTACACTGAACCTTACACGATTATTGTTGGTGGTGTGTTCTCTGAGCTGGAAGCGCTGCTCACAGACGTTTTCTAACCAGGCTATGCAACGTCATCAGTGCAACTTCCATTATTCCAAAACAGCCAGTGTAGTGGTCTCTTAAAGGCAAAATAAATTTATAAACTAATTCCATGTAGTTGCTCCATAATAATAAGTTCTAAGAACCAATTACGGATGTAACTACACCCGCTGGTTTTGTTTCTAGTAGATATTATCATTTATTTGCCGATCGGATCCCTATCTATCTATCTCATCCTATTTCCCCCTAAAATAAATGCTTTTCATATAAATAGCAATCATTAGAGTGACACCGCCTTAGTTTAGTCTGATAATGTTTCTTTACCCAGATCTCAGCCCCTAACTCATATCGGATCATTCGTAAAGGGGCTAGAATTTGATCAATAAGCAAAACACTGGAAAAAACTTATCATTTCCATTTTTTCCCTCAATAATCAGCTTATTCCTGAATTCCCTATGCAGATTAGGATTTTTACAGAATTGCTTATCCATAGTAATTGACCGCTCATGTAAAATAAAACATTACGCATCCACTTATTTGATTTGTAACGCATATGCCGTCGTTATACATGTGAGGACCGCGGGTGATCCAAAGATACCGATCAATAATTGCAGACCAAGGCAGACATTCAAACACACGGACGAACCGGAAGACAATGGCTTGCTGGTCAATACCGCCCAACCCTCGACACTGTTTAGACTATATTTCCACCACCCCGAACATATCACTAGGTCTAATGCGAAATGCCAACTTTAGAAACCATGTATCCGGTCAGAAATCAGTTAGTATTGGGTCTCACCGTACAGCTGAATGTTTATCTTACTGCTTGCGAATTTCAGTTGAGCGGAAATACTTGGACCGATAATCAGATACTTGGAGCCCCAACCAAAAAAAATAAAATAACTAAACCAGTTAAATTCACGAGCAGTGAGCGTCAACAGAATGGGACGATCCGACTTTCACGAACTGTACAAATAGATCCATACTTTGAATCATCTCGCTCACAAAAATTTAATTACCTATCGGATTCGTACTAAGCACAATAATACGAATTTCTACGCAGTGCATGTGATTTTTTGATCAAACGTTCAATGAGCAGAACGGATTTGCATCGAGCAGATCGCCGTTTGTAGTAAATGAACTCGAGGCTTCTAACCTACAACTGTCCACAAAAAACTGCAATGCATTACAAATATGCCAACATTTCAGTCAAAAAGTGTATTCATCATTACAATGGGGTAGAAAAGAAATAGAAAAAAAATGATATATCATAGTAATAAAACGAAAACAAAAGATCATCATTTTAGATTTAAAATGTATTCAATTAGAACCTACTTGTTAGTTAGGATATGAACCAAATAGTGTTCTGTGGAATTAGAACAAATGTTAATGCGGAAGGTCGAGCAGCGATAACTGGATCGGGTTGTTGAGTGGGAACTGCAAGCAGATCGATCGGGATTGAACGAATTACTGGAGTCATAAAGTATGTTATGAGCGAAATTATCACACGAAGTAATATGAGAATTGCACATTGCACAACTTCGTGATTATAGAGAGAATAAGAGAAACGGTAGTTACCAAGCCGCGGACCAGTAATGAAATTCTTTTTAGGGTCAGAAAAAAAAAAGGTGAACAATAAAGTGTGACAACAAAAGTGAAATGAGAAACAAACAAAAAAACATGTAAACCAATTATGCAATCTAAATTGTCTTAGCTTTCGCATCTGGAAAGATAAGCGATGCAGTCTACCAGCATAGGCTTGTCCATGGAAGAGCCACTGTGAATTAACCTCTACGGTAAATCCTAGGTCTTCTGTGATACTTCTTCTAGTCATCTATATGAAATTGATGACTTAGGGTTTCAAAAGACCGAGAATGACTAAAACAGCACTGAAAACATCTAGAAGCATTCAACTGCAGACCCGGTTTGTTAGAGAATACTTGCACTTGTACTAAACTATCAGAAAATAATTATGTCGGATTGTTTTGGACTGGTTTGACATAGTCCCAGATAATCAGCATATTTAAAGATCATGAGTGGCGTAATAGAGTGTAAGTCACTGTGAATGTTGAAAGTAAGTATTATTGTTTTTAAATCAGCACAAAATGAATTTGATTACGGAAAATAGATTAAACGAGAAACTGGGTAGGAGAACAAAAACTGATCTGTTTTGGTTAAACAAAGTTTGCAACGGGAACGATGTTGTTGCAGGTTATACGAGACCTCCCGACTACTCGGTGATATAATCTATCGAACCGGATCTCAAGAGATGCGTAACACATTTAACTCCAAATTATTTTTTTTTCTACTTCCAGTTATAATCCTGCCCCTGAACTCCTCTATACGGTTTTCTACGTTTTTCGACTCTGAATTGTGATTGGAGCTCAAGATGGCAGAGGAGTGCGATCGTTTGAAGATCTACAGATTCATTCTGATTGGTAGTGGTGGACCCTTGGACCGCTAATCATAGAACACGAATTCTAAAGGTGATTAAAAGTTTTTTCACTTTACGAAGCATTAACGGATCGAAGAAGAAAATTCAGTTACAGATCGAGAGATATAAATTTGTAAGTATTATTCGCTATCCTTAGCGAAGGACAATCTGACGTTCCACAGCTGTTCCGTGAAGATCCTAACCAGTTGCCGACTTTTCCAAACAGTTTAAATAGCAGAACTTTTCCGTTTCATGCACGCTATATCCGCCGATATGCAACAAGTCTGTACGGGACTGAACTGAATGCAACCAAATGCACAGACAATACAACACTAAATGGATGGATGGATTCGTTAACTGTCTTTGAAGGTTACAACACAAGCTGCAGTAGTTCTGCCAGTACTGCTCTTAGATGGGCATTCTTAGCCGTTACGAAAACAGGATATAAATTGGTCATCGGTGTTCGAACACTGTGGTCTACGACACATTGCCCGAATCGGATGGGGCAACCGGACGAGCAATGCTGTGGCTTAGAGTTTTCGTGAATCGCAATAGTCGACTAGAGTAAGTGGTCGACCTGCATGGATTACTCTGTTGACAAAATATTGAAAATCGGTTCTCGTAGCTCGGGTGAACTGAATTCCATTTCGCCTGTTCGCCGAGCTTGGCAATTTGTTCGCAAACGTTTCATCGCCAGCCGAGGTGACATCATCAGTGCTTGTGAAGTGGCTTCACAAGCATGAGGGTATAAAAACCCTAATCAGAACACTGGGTCACATATATCCCGTTGAGCTCTCTGGATGGGGACTCCAAGATCACGGTAACCTGTGGTTAAACTCTGTGATATGACTGAGTGTCAAAAACAGTGGCGGTTGTGAATCTATATTTCATCTCGAATTAACGCTTACCAAAATTCATCTACAGTATCTTGCTCGTTTACATTCAAGCAGAGGTAACAAGTGAACTTTGTCTTCACCTTCGATTATGAAATGTTCCTATGTCCGTAAATTTTTCTCCCTGTTGATCATGTAGTTTGTGACGGTTAGTGATTATGAGTTTTCGATGATTCTTTTTACTGGAATGTGAGTTCCAGTGCTTGCAAAAGTTATGCACAATACAATACAATATTCTCACAACTGCAATTTATGTGAATTCTCTATCTTTCATTCCACTCTGCCTTCAACATTCCAATTTTCACTCGGCTCTGTTATCCAACTGTATCCACTGTATTTTGAAATTATAACACGCGAAAAGCATTTTCAACCAAAAACGAATTTGCAACTGTATACCGTTACGTAAGCGAAAACTTCTTCGATCGCTTTAAACTATTTTGACGCAACTGCCTTACTTTCTCGTTGTGTCAGTATTATCATTCTAGACCACTCATACTATGCATTCTATTAGGAGAATGTTGGGAACGCGATTGAAAAAAGAGGTCTTCGAGTACGAAGCCGGAAACACCTTTCAGAGAAGACTGTGATGCGAATTTTCCCGATTCGAATAGAGAAAGTGATGTTTTCAACCACTGGTGACGAAACATATGTGTACTGTAATCTTCCATGCGACGACCACAAGAGGATGACGGGAATCAGAGTACCAGACCAACGGATACAGCAGAACGAACGAAATTTAAGAAATTATTGATACCGTGTATTGGTCAGGACAGAACAGGAATAATAGCAGTAGTATCAGTGATATTGGTTTTTGTTCAAGGTGTTGTTGATGATGATGGTAGAATAGTAGTGGTTGCTTGCCCGCTTGCGTGTTTGTTCATTTGCACTGTTCTAATACAGGTAATATAAAGTATCCTGAATAGTACTCCTGTAAAGCAAAAGCGAATAGATGGAAAGAGAAAAACGTACAGTAGTAGTCATACAACAGGTGACAAATTAAGACACACAAATGAGTGTGAAGAAAGGAAGTGCATGATCAGTAAATTGATGGGATGGAAGTGATAAAGATCGGAGATGAGAGTGCGAAATGAGTGGACGACGGAAGTTACGAAAAGGAGGAAATACTGGAAGCTGTGGGGATGCATTATTCCTGGGATCGGACGGGGATTCCTGCAATATACAACGCATCAGTGGGCTCATACAAGGACTTAGATGGCAACAGAAAATTTCGACACTTGTAAGTGAGTGACATTATTCGAGCAGCGATACATGGTCACGTATCTCCTTAGAGCAATCTTGTGTCAGATGTGGATGGTAAGGCTTGAGGCTGGTGCCATTCCTTGAAGGGTCCGTCCAACCACTGACCAAGTAAATGGAACGGTACGAAACGGGAAAAAGAGAGAGGGAGATTGTTACAGTGGTCAAATCATAGTTGCGAGGTCAGCAAGTCTATTGCAATAGATGTTAAACAATATGGGCAGCAGCAGACGTTTTGGATTG
>UZAN01040695.1:56779-72139 GCA_900618425.1 Echinostoma caproni
CTCGCTTCCGGTCAAATAAGTCAACAGGATCACAATGTACAGGACTGAAAACCCCAATCTACAGAGATCAGTGTTTATCCTGAGATAAAACCTAAAAAGGTTGAAAAAGTTAGGACAGATGGTCGGAGAATACGGTATGCTCCGTCTGGTCCGATGCGTCGAGGTTTCTACGGAGGTGTGACATGGAGTGATAAAATACCATCGATTAATTGTTTCAAGATGGGATGAACTTTGGAGAATTTCACAAACGGCCAGTTTGTAGTTAAGTTATCATTTTAAGTGGAACTTAACGCCACGAAAAGTAAAAGGTGATTAAGAAATAAGGACTTTGAATGAATATGGGAACCGCGGTAGAATACTAGAATACTAGATTGCGAACACTCCATTGCGAACCAAGATAGTATTTCGATCAACTAGTGTGATGAGTGATTACGAATTTTCGACTGTTCGTAACTCGCCTTCTGTTTTTCCCACGCGTTTCAAAGTAGGTATTGCTGAGCGAACCAAATCCCTTTTGCTCTGATTTAAGATCATTCACTGCCGGTGACCTCTCACAGATATCGATCCAATCCAGTGTAAGATTAAAGTATGGTAAATTTACTAAATTTTTAAATAGTCTCTCGCACTCTTACTTTACTACAGACTCTCATAGTGCTGCGTGAAAATTATTGATTGACGGCGGTTCTGTCACATACCATGGTTCCCACAGACACCGATTTTAACTGGTCTAGTCACAAGCATAAATGTGCTGGTAAACTACGGTGTCTGTTAATACGGTGTCGAACTCCTGCACATTTTGGCACTCTCCAATCAGCTATTTTTTACCATTGTACAGCAGGGTGCTTTCCCTATCTTTGTTTATCGCCCTCTAGTTTTCTCCTCGGCTTATTTAACTGAAAGTCTTATGCCACAATCTAATCACTAGTAGTCGCGTTTCCTTCATTTTTCTAAATCAGTACATTAGGAGACTATCTGATTATCACGTAGCTTCTTGCATTCGCCCTTTTCACAAAGAATTTTCAACCCGTGAACACCTCGTGCGACCTGAGTTGACATGTTTTCGTTTCATTCCCTCTCCACGCGCTGCGGAGTCTCACATTTTCCATCTCATTCAAAAACGTGTACGGGGACACCCCTGTTAGAGGGGATAGAAAGTGAATACTGTCTCAAGTTTGAACATTAAGTCACTTTTTGTTATCTATGAATCATTTTCTTTGTTTTCGTGTGTATTGTATTGAATGTTACAGTGAGTTAATGAAGCTTTTTTTACTTAACTGTAGGCTTTTGTGCTTGTACAAATTATGCAATACAATACAAGCGATTTGTGTACAAAAAACCACGAATTTCCGTGAAAAGCATCGTGGCGTTTGCGTGCTTCGGACCATCAACAAATAACCTCATTGCGGTTACTCTATTATTTTATACGCAGCGCCCGACTGTTTAGAAGTTGAAGACGCAGCCTCAGAGAAGACATATCATAGTATACTTCACACACGTCTGCGGTCTAACAGTGAGTAAAACAAATCAGGGTACAAGAATCTTCTCAAAAAGAAAAAAATCCTCATAATTCCAAGTTTCCCGCCCATTAATTCATTATTGAAACCGATTTATTGTTAGACAGAAGATAATCAGCTGAAGAGAGGAGGAGTTGGAGTATCGGTATGATCTAAAAAATGCATCCGTGAGGATTTCTCGACTTTTGAATCAGGCTCAGAAAAACATCAGTCGATTTCTCATTTCTGTGTTGGCAGACATTTCTGCCACCAATCAGACAGTCGGCCCCTGGCTGTGCTGTCTCATGCTCATTTCAATCTGCGGATTGCATCTGTCGTCTGTTTGAGATCTGTCATCATGGGTTCTATCTACTCTCACTGTCCAAATAGTCTGGTCGGCATTTGGGTACCTCAGTTCCGATGTGAACTGCCAATCATGTGCATATGGTAACCTCAGATGGTTAGTTCAACCCGCTTTTCATCAGACTCCACTATTTCAAAAGTGTAGTCTATCGTCCTTAGCATGGACGTCTTGTGCACACAAACTACTTTGGTCAAACAACCAAGTATAACCTCAAAAGGTCGTCGACTGCGAATATCGCTATCAGCATCAGTAACAGTTCGTCGTTTGTCGTCTAGTGTTGGGGGTACCACACACAAACACACGGAGAGAATGTGCAGTATTTGTGTCCATTACTACGATTGTCTTAAAGATCACCTTTTGTCATCATTTCCGGGAATGGCAAAGCGACAGTTCGGAATTACTGCACAACCGACGATTGATTTTCAGTCACTGCATAGTGACGGACACCTTTAACGCTGAAGATAGGTGAGCATCAATTTCGCTAACCCCAAATTCATCCATTAGAGAAAACACCATTACTGGTACACTAAAACTTCAACGAAGCAGGCTCTTTCAACAAACGAAGTCGAGTGGTTTGAAAATAAGTCTGTCTATAGTCTCCCCCGATACTTAAAAGAATTATAAACTTAGAAATTAGAAATCGTCTCGTAAGCATTCAGTGACAGTTATTATTGGTATGGATTTATCACAGCTGGCTGATGTGGGAAAAATGTAAACGGTCACTAAAGCGTTCTCTAGAATTTAAACTATTCCAAATAACAGTTGCAATCGGTACTTCAGAAACGGAAAACTATCCGCATACAACGCAGAGATCGAACAAGACAAAAAGCACCAAGACTCACCGATGTGTTTCCTTCGTTCAAGTGAATCTGGCCCATTGTGACAAACGCGGATGCGGACAGCCGATGCAGTTCTTCTTCCTTCCCTAATCGGACAGTTTCACGCAGATGAGCCTTCGCATCCGATAGGCGATTCTCGTAGAACGCTTGGAATGCACGCACATAAGATGCGGCGGCTCGAAGACAATAACAGCCATCCAGGATGTGAATACCAGAAGTGAACACTTCGTTTAGTAAGGCCTATGGAAAAGATAGTAAGTGTAAGGCATATAAATCACTGCAAAATTACCTTGAGAAACCGGGGGTTAGTAAGGAGAGAGACTGGTGGATGGACCACAATTATTATGAACATGGGCGCCTAATTCATATGATTTGAGTCCAAACGGGGAGAACCGTAGAAAAAAACTCATGTACATGGCAATTAAAACGTAAACTTTACCAAAGAAGTCCATTGTATTGCCAATGATGCAACACCAGATGTAAAAATAACTGGACTATCTGAACTTCGCATCTAACAACTGAAATTGAACGGTAGATAAATTCACTCCCCTTCTTGAAGCGTAGACATATAAGAAGCTTGCTACTGCAATTCACCCCAAATGGTGCTCTTACCGATCCATGCAACGTGAGTCGAGGTCATTTGTGCCCAACAGATCTTCGTACAAAGCCCGTTATATTCTGACTTCTGAAATCGCCTTACTCGTAGCATACATGTGCGCAAGGCGTATCCGGAGGCCTCTATCGGGAAAGCCGAAATATAAGCTGAAGCACTTGGGTAAGCACCTACTCCAGATCACCTAGTTAATTCGAACAAAAAAGAATCCGTTTGCGGCTATATTTGTTAGTTTTCAAGTGAATCGTCAAAAACGCCGAAGATTCGGAAATTCATTTCCCTGTCACCCACTAAGCTTCTCAGGCTTCTAAATATCTCGCAGTAGTAACTGTGGCGAATCCAATTATAGACAAGCGAAGAAGACTGCTAAACTGTGTCTCTTGTAATGGGCCGCTTTGTGTGGATGGACGACTTGCGCATTTTTCCCAGGCCTGCTAGAAAATTACTTCAAGCTAGTCCGTAGCGGCCTAGCTATTATGAGTCGCGTTTCCGTAATTTCGTTTGATGTTTATCGTATCAGATCCAAATTTGGAGCGGGCTTCATTGAGGAGACTGCGCGTCGTGCCTAAAGTATTAGATTCGTAAAGGAACGTTTGGATTATCCACAGCGAGAGAAAACCAAAAACAACACCTTTTGGCTACGACGTTTTCTTCAGTTTGTTCTTTATACGACTCATATTACATATCCGATAGAGTTATCTCCGTCTCAACTCACTCCCTGTGTATGCTCTTATGCAAAGGCTTAATCGGCTTATCGACTTTTGCCTTCCCATGGATCTTTGTAAAAATGTATCCTATTGTTCCTCGTTTACAGTGAATTATTATCAATAGGAATAAAGTTCAGAGGGAAATTCCAAGGAATCTTGGCATGTAAGTTTAGTAGAGTGGTTCTACTTTTCATTCTGATTGCCATGTGCTGTTCTCTGTGACAACTGAAAAGCTCTATATGGTACACTGTTGCAAGTATGTGCCTAAATTTCAGCCGTAGATGTACACGAATTGTCTCATAGAATGCTTGTAGAAATATGAAGAAAAAAGAGTTGAAATTTTAAAGAAAATCACAGGTAATGAGCTGTCTGTCGATTAATATTTGTGGCAAATGTGGAACTGTTGAACATCTGTAACCGTTTATGCGCTCTGGGATATGATAGGATTGTGACAGTGTGGATAGATGGAAGGGAAAGGAAGTTAACTCCGCATGTAAAAAAACGCAGATTCGTTGATAACTACATTATATGTTATTTTCTAAATAGACACTTAATCGTTTTTTCGCCGAAAAACGATTCGACTGTGTGAATATCCTATGGGAACAAGAGAAGCACAAGCTTGTAATAAAACTTTGACTTTGGTGGGACCTAAAAGGATTTTGTATGCAAATAAGGTGTAGCTCGCCAATTTCGGTAGTCAGTCGTTTTTTATAGCAAACCTAAAATGCAGGATTGATAATGAGTGACCAGGACCTTGATATTCTGGAATTTTTTAAACAGACCCGAAAACACAGTGGAAGAGTGAAAGATTAAGGCCAGAAATCAGCGGTGAAAAACAAAAAATAAAAATTGTGGAACGTGGAACCCTAAAATCTTCTAAATTTGTTGATATTGTAGTATCGTCGGTGTAGTTTTCTAACGTAAGATAAGACGTGAGAGGACTAGCGAAGATCTGTCAGTGGTGAGTCCAACGTATTTATTTATTTAACCAATCTTACGGATGCGTATGTGTTCAAGATGGTCAAAACAGTAGAACGTTGTCTAAGTATCCCCAACACTGGAAGTCGCGCAGAAAAGTAACGGACAATGGACGTTTTCGAAATGCACAGCACATACCTCATAGCACAAATGGATGGATGGGTGGATGAATCAGTTCAGGTTATCTGGCAAGAAAAGCTAGCGCAGCATTCCGGACGTTGTGGGCGAATACTGGAAATAAAATAGACGATTCGGCAGATTGACCAGAAAGGCTATTTACAGCACTAACGGTGGATGAGGTTTTTTAGCGACCGCGAACTTGATCGTCTTCAAATGATACTCAAAGAATTTTTATTTCTAAAAATACAATAGATATCCCTTCCTACTTTTATGATATTTTGACATATGATGTTATTCTTATACCGAGAACTTTTACAACTGATAGATTTATTCCAGAATGATATTACTTGTAAATTTACAGTCAGTCAACTCACTTAATGAGCATCGAGGTCTTGATTCGGCAGCGCACAAATTCACAATTACGTTGAGCAAAAACAGTTATTGACGTCAACTATGCATCCCCGTTAACGGTTAAAAAATTAAACGATCTCTTAAATAAGACCAGAGGAAAATCGCCCAGTTCGTTCACTAAGTGTGGGTGACTCCAGTTGTGAGAAATGTACATGGCGAAAGTCACACACTTCCATTTGTTCATCCCCTGATGCCCAGAATGATGATGCAGTGACAACAACGGTAGCCTCGATATGCAAACCAAGCAAACTCTGTTCTGCATACTCATGTGAAATTCCAAATGGTGCGCGCAAAAACATGCATGTTTGACCGCCATATTAGTTTGTTTATGTGTGTACTCTAAAGGAAGCAAAGACAGCAAAGAAATGGTCACAAACTCAAGGACAGGATGAAAGAAGAGGCCGATAAGTGCTAAACCACATGCTGAGTGGACCAACACTGGTGTCTGCTGACTCATTTGCAGTATCAGTGCGAGCGAAAAGTGGGGTGGGGGTGGCGCAGTGCGAACAACGATGCAGTTTTCTACTGGATTGTTGACGTTTGTCATCAAAATGGCACTAGAGACAGAAAGTGAGAATGTGAAGCGCTTGAACTACTGTCTGCTTCTCCTGGTCAAGTGCCTTGCATGTATGTGTTTGTAAGTGAGACATTCATACTCGTGGTCGACCGGCCTAAATGTTGCTTCCCGTGATTCACCGCCCCCACATATTCCGAAGAGTTAAAGTTTCTTTTCGTAAACCGAAGGTGATTCTAGAAACTGCATGCTTTCGGAGGACATGGGCGCTCGCATTAGTGAAACACTGTGACCCATCAGGAAAGTTGGGGCTTTTAAAATTCATGAAAAAATGGTAAACCCAAACATGGATTAAGGGTAACCAAACACGAAGGGTAAATGACCCTGAAGGATAGCTGTTGCACAAGACAAAAGTTTAGAATTTTCAAAAGCACTTCCGCATTCATCTGGGTTAACACTGAAGGCGCAATCTTATAGGTACTACTCATTAAAAGGCATGAATGATCTCTTCTTGCAAACCTGTGTTCATTTAAACAAGTACCTCACACATTTGATGAATTAAAACAAAAAACCGACACTGAGAAGGGCTATTTTTCAAATGTCAATAAACCCATACGGCTCTTTGGTAGAACTGTAATGTGGCGAGAAAGTGTCTTTTTAGCACTTCATCTACCATTCAAGTATAGCACAATAAATAGCTCAAAGAACACTGCATGGAGCAAGGAAAGCTGATTTACGTGCTATTTAAGCAGTGTATTAAAAGAAGGTGAAATGGATAGTTGCGCTGCGGATGCTCTGACACTACTTACACCAATCGTGACAATTGTTTGCGGAATGTGAAGTTTCAAATGTAATGATATCGTAATAATATCAGCTTCACGCTAGAGTGATGAGGTCTGCTCACCGAAGGGTGCTTTGCATAGTTTACTACCATGTGGCGAAGAGGGGTGGCTAAGACAAAACAGACATACAGAGAAAAGAAATGAGAAGATATATCATACCACGGCTTTATTCCGAAGCTGTGTAAACGAAGCCTAATTCAAAGCGGCTGCAATCAAGCAAGAAGGCTATGTTCTGTCCACATCAAACTTTCCAAGTGCCGCGCTTTGTAATATCGACATCCATAAGACTGCTGCATGAGAGTCAAGTCCAAATTTCTTTCATGCGTAAATTACGAAGCTAAAGCTTATCCAATCCTACTGAATCGTTCGGATGGCTATGGAAATAAAATAATCAATAACCAAGTTCAAACACGGGAGTTGAATAGCTGGATGTTTCATTGCTTCATCGGGCGGCAACGTGAATTAATCGATATCAGGGGCACAAAATGCCTGAGATGGAATGGTGTTCCAGGTTGTTCATACTTTGATACTGACAATCCAGCCGACTCTTCTGGAACACTAGTCTAAAAGGTAACCCCGAAGGTAAGCAGTTCTGGATGACATCAGCAAAATACCCCATGGGCGATTGGGTTGATGCACTGTTTGACACACTAGGATCATGACTCCTAGAATTCAGCGGTGTTCAGATGAGTAATAGTGCTTGAAACCTCTCAAAATTTATCTTGAATTGTTACCCTTTGCTCATTTTGGTTGCCGTTCCCTATGCACTTGCGGGTGTTGTTGTCACAAATTAGCCATGCATTCCAAACGTGGATGACATACCGTGTATGGGGCGGACGGTATGGGGATGGAAAAGACTACAGCAGATGTGGAAATGAGATCCGACTTTGCCACCGACAGAAAAAGCTTCATAAAACTGTATTTTGAAGAGCGTCTGGCCTACCTCAGGGCTGCTAACTAATAATTCATTTTCTGATAGCATACACACACACATACATACATACATACATACATACATACATACATACGCGCGTAAGCAAGAACTTTGGATTTCAAATAAATTTGCAATCCATGGTATTTGATACCTTCGTTCGTCGTCTTGAACGAGTTTTACACAAAGGTCGCTCGACACGATGCAGTTATTCCAAGTGCCAGCAGTCACACATCTGCGCAATTCCGGCATGGTTGTTATCTACAACAGATGCGATAGCAATCAGATTAGCTACCACCCTCTTCCTCCTCACCCAATCATCCGAACCATAGCACACACAAAAACAGATCGTAAGTACTCTTATCCGCCTCTGACCACGTGCCTAAATTGGCCCCATCAAATACTCCGGTTCAAAATTCATGCTGCACAAGTAATTGCCATTAATTATGAGCTACTTTTTTTCTATTCTACCAAATAATTATCGCTAGCGTGTAGCGCAATATGGTGACAATAAGTTGATCGCTGACCGTCTGTTGAAACTAGAACCCTACGACCGTGCTTTCAGAGTATGGCACGAAAATCAGTGACCCGTTTGGCGTGCACCAGATTCCGTTGATAAGGTTACTGGGATTGTCCAACAATTCAAAATGACCAGATGGTCAAGGTCGGAAAAGGATTAACGAAAAAAAGAAAAACAAGGTTACTACGCCTTGGTTGGACTTGTTCGTTTACAAAAACGTCCCCATGCCAACAACCAAGTGCATAAGAATGAGGTAGTCTGTAAGGGGAGACTAAAAAAATTTTGAGAGACCGTCGGTAGAGATGCACTAATGATGAACTTTCATTCGTTCGTTTTAAAAGTCCTGGCAATCCTGGGGTTACTGAGACAAACCGTAAGTAAGATTTCTGTAACCTACAACAATGTGATACGTAGCCGGATTGCATTACAGGGGAGTCGATCCCACATTTTTTTATACATGAGCGAATATTGTTACCCTGAGAAAAGCGAACACTAGTAGACAATCCAGTTAAACAAACTCAGGCATTATGTAGGTAGGAAAAACAACTTCCTCACAGTCGAGTGGCATGAATTGGATAACATCAAATCGCACAGCACCGTTTGTTTAGTTTGTTTGTTTGTTTGCTACCAGATATGCATCCGGAAAACAAATGCCTACTGCGCAGGAGGAAGGCAAAACACAAAAATCAAAAATACGAAGCAATTCAAGAAAGACGGTAATAGACCGCAGATCGTAGTGTCAGAGCACATCTCCAGAATATCGTGTGATAAAACAGCGTAGATAAACACGACCCCTCCGTCATCCACAATACTTACATGACGGATGGACTATCTTGATCTATCAATTACCTCCGCATTTAATAGTAATACAACTTGCCACAGAGTAAAACTGTTCATTTCATTTACGTGATGAGTAAAACAACATCACAGTCGGATATAGCATCGTTCACTAATCCATCTAGTGAAATTTGGAAAACGTTAGTTCATAATCAATTATAAAATAATTTCTGAACTAGCACCAGATCATCCTAGACGCCAGTTCTACTGGCTCCATAGGGCATTAACCGCATCAAAAAAATGTGAACTTTCAGCATCAATAAAATTAAATGAACAAGTAAAACGGAAATCACTCTCCCAACCCAACCCAAAGCAAACAGATTTGAGACAGTCAGTCGTTTAGTAACCCAGAGATACCGACTTGTCGTGATGTATACAGTTTCTACCTGGACTCAACAACCACACATTTCTGGTACGATAATCGAAAGATACATTACTCACACAAACAGATGACATTTAACTGAAGTTACCTCTGAAATCATCAAGGCCTGGGTCAACCACTGTTGACGAAATGAAACATTCCACCTGCTGAGTATAAACGATTCAGGAAAATCATGGCTATAAAGACTCACCAAGGCTTGTTTATTATTATTTGGAAACAAAATTTACATCAGTATAAATACTGTTGCCTATACGAACCCACAAGCGTTTCACAGGGACCCGTTGCTTCAGTTTCGATTAGACCTGTAAGCATACGTAATATACACAAATACCAATATAAACATGTTGCTTTGTGCAGAATGCACGCTAACTTTACGGTTTGGCACAAACTTATGGAATCGAAACTTTCAAAAGGCACATGATACTCTCACGTAACCAAATTTCGGTTCAAATTAACCAGGTTTGACAATGGATAATGTGATGATACCACAATTAACTGATTCCCCAGTCACGTGTTCGATTATAGGAGATCTTTTCTGGTTCGACAAAGATTACAGATGAAGCCAAGTTTGTAAGAAAACAAAAACTATATTCAGATGAAGACATAAAGTAGGTAGTAGCAGAGTGAGTGAGTAAAATGTGATTGTCCTCAATCTGATGGTACTACTCAAGATAAACCAAAAGCTTAGGAATCATAATATTCAAACCATACAAAATTTGACGCTGAACAATGAAATGATGGTCACGAAGAGCCGGTAACCTCAGTCCTGGGGTCTGGAGAGGTACATCAAATAGGAGCACATTAGGTTGGGTATGTTACTGAGCTGAATTATAACAACGTAGACGATCGCTGACCATGGCAATCATAACGAAAGTATTCACAACAAATCATCGGGTGAGAAGTAAACAGATTTCAAATAGTGAATTGGGCTGAAACAGAATCTCGCTTACAAAGATCTGTTTCAGACCATTGCAAAGAGTCTATTGCACTCATCAGTGGAAACGCTAAGAGCGAACAGAAAAACAGCCAGATGAACCAATAGATAAGAATGGTGCATAGTAGCTATGAGGTAAGCTACTAGTTTGTTTATAAAACAGGCTAGTTGATGAGTAATGCGCACGTTTGTATGTATCTAACCACATTCAGTTTCAGACGATCCTATCAGTCCTAGCTGCACATCAGATTGATGGATGAAGCACCGAAACAGACAGGGTTTTATACAACTATACTACACAAAAGCTGATAAGGAAAACATATCGGCACGGTTGCTGTTGAGTCAAGAGTTTAGCAGAGTCCTCTTAAGGTAGGTGTAAATGGAATATTTAAACAAAAAACTGTTTCAGGGATCTACAAACCGGATCGAAACGGTTGAAAATTTGGATGGGGTTCAAAAGGGAACCCCAAAGAGTTGCACTCAATCTGTAACGAATGATCCAAGAGGCAAAGGTCTAGGGGAAAATCAAGGAAACAAGGAGTTCAAATCGTGCTCTCAAGACCGGGATGATGTCTTAAAAAAGACTAATTGTAGATTTCTATCACAGCGACAATATGCAAGAAACATTTCACCTCGAATGGATCCACAGATTCATTTAGGTAAAAGTTAAGATAATCACTTCAGTTCAGTTTAGTTTGTACAACCCTTATCATTGCACCTACGTGCGCCGGTTTTGGTTGCTGTCTTTCGGCTGGTTATCATCTTTCATAATTTGTTATCAACTCTAAATTTTATTTTGGCATGTGATTTGAAAGTGGATCAGTTGAAAGGATCAGCTCCACGAACTATCATATTGTTGTCATGATAGATACATAGTATGTATTTCACACCAAACATTTCGGCTCTGACTTTTTTATTGTTGTACGAAGGATAAGTTTTACCCATTTTTGAATAAAAACTGCCACTTATGGAGAAGTAAGTCATCCACCTGCTCCTCTCATTGAATCGGATTCTAAATAAGAGACCACACCTTATGAAGGGATCATACTTCGGCTCCAGTTTGAGGTCACCAGCTCCTACACAAACAATCACTGAACCGACCCTCAAAGTCTTTGCTATTTTGTTTCAGTTCGTACGAATTTGTTTCATCTGTTCCAATGGCTAGATGCTTTTTCACCGATCAATGGCGTTAACTGCGAATCAATGCAAACAGATTTCTATCCGCAGGATCTATATGTCTGGTGTTCAATGCTATTTAGCCATTGAAACAGCTGAGAAATGAAACTTCTAACCATTCTTGTGTTTGTCTTTTTTATTACACACACTTGTGTGATGAACAGCAGACGGGCTGGACCCCATAATCACGAAGAACTGCTGTTTGGCGATGGCAACCGGTAAATGGTGGTGGTGAGAGCTCATAGAGTTTAAAACACGCGACAGCGACTCAACCACTACGCCACCACCACCTGATTCATGAAATGGGTTACGTGTTAGTTTTTCCCCCAACAACGTTCTTTGTACCCTTTTCTTGAAAATTACGGGGTCCCAATCATTAGCTGGAGTTCACATTTTGAACATAAAAACGGGAATTTTATGTTTTGCGTACCCATAACAGACTTGGGATAGTCTGAAACATGAAACAGTCAACTTTACGAACGAAGCTACAAATGCCAAATGATGACCTAAATAGGGGAGTGAAAGACTGGAAATTCAAGCAGACATTTCTTTAACTGGTGTACATAAGTGAACATTGATGGGATGTATTCTTCGTGTTATGCGGGAGACAGGTTTTCAGAATGCCGCAGCGTTGGCATAACTTTGAAATGAGCCGGGAGGAAAGCATTGATTTCATAGTCCATGACTGCGCAAAACTGATCATTAGTAACGCCTAGCAATCATAGGCGTGGTTAACATGCATAAGTGGCAGTGTATGCTTACCTCACACTCAGTCGTATTTCCCTTTCGGATGTGTACCAAGGCCAGATTGAGACATATCAATACAGACAGCGTATCTCGGGGTCCATCAGGCTGACAGGAAGCACGATTCGTCATAGGTAGGCTCAGAACATTTGTGGCCCCACCAGGGAGTTCGGTCAGTCCAGTTCGAGGACCGGCAATCAACTGGAGGATATAACATGGAAATGGAGGGATATATACACCTAAGCGCTTACCAAGAGAGTTAGCCAGTGTGCAAAAAGAAAGAAACCGAAGATCTACAGATCGTAAAAAGCAATATTTTACATGCGTTCGAAAACAACCGAGAAACAAAAAGCGAGGGTTTGTGATTACGATGTCCAATGACAACTTTTTGTCTGAAAGACCCGTTGTGGCATTGCATTGTATTCTGTTATAAGGACTTATACAGGCACCTATGTCATCATTTCAATAAGAAGCGCATGTTGACTGTTATACGGGGATTAGAAAATGATGAAATTATTATAAGCAATACGCAGAGAAACGGAGTAATAAATTCGATTGCGGTTATTGCATCTTTCAGTCCACTTCGAATAATGTAATAGGAAATAGGTATTTCATGCCTATTGAATTTTTTTAGCCAGACGTGGGTTTTCTGCACCTGATTGGTGTATCTCTCTCTCAGTTGAGAACTGAAATGTTCGGGTCTAAGTCACATGGTACATGTCCAGTAACGTGGACACGCAAGTTGTATTTATTCCGAGTACGTAAAATTTAGCACTTGGTTCGAATGGACAAACACTGGAGAGCTAACTCATGATATCTACCTATCCTAATTCCTTGAGAAAGGTGGTACATAAGAAGGTTGTTGTCACTTTGTTTACTTGGCCAGTCATTCCAAACGGCTTCTGATCTCCAGTGACTCACGGTAATCCAAAACTGCTGTTGTATGGCCCAGAAGTTCAGCGATCTTCAAACCAGTGCACACCGCGAGTTTTTGTTGTACACCAGAAGTATAATACGGGGACAAGATATCGATAGCCTGCTAACCTGAAACATAGGCCCCGTTAGACTCGCTGGCTAGGGACTTCGGGATGATGGTCACCGATGGTTAGTTACACTGAGTGATATGGTTGGATATCGCAAACAGTGGCGTTCAGGCATCCACTCTTTATTCCCCTAACACCATTCTATATGAATTCTCCATCTTCCGCTTGAATTTGCTTTCAACATTCCAATCTTCAGTCTGCTCTTTATCCAAATGGGCGGCCAAAAGACAGCAACCAAAACCGGCGCACGAAAGTGCATGTTTAGTGGTTGTAAAAACTAAACTGAACTGAACCTGAAACCGAACACGTTGATTCAGAAAAGACTCGAATCTCTACGTGGCTAAGTATTCGTCTATTGTTACAGGGGGGGATGGGGCAGCAGAACAGATGATGTTACATTTGTCTCGTCCAGCCAGAGCGAGTAAGCGCACCATAATTAACCGAAGAAACCACCTAAATCATTTCATACAGAACAACTATTGCCAGCAGAAAACACATAAGTCACTATGATATCTTTCTTTTCTGAGCAATATTCGGCAAACCAATCGCGATTTTCGATTAAACGAAATGCGATGGGATGCGAAACAATCTGAATCTAAATTTCGACCACATTGGTGCTCTATATCTTACTTGAAAAACGAATAATAGCTGGTATCGGGAATATTTAAAATGGTGGCAGATTTCAACTTCGCTGAACTTATCAGCACGATCATACGGCACCGGGTCCACGGTAAGTGACAGAACATTGAAAAACCTTACGTTAACTTTGTGAGACTAATGAAGCGCTACATGTGCGATGGTGTCTGTTCAACTATCCGATTGCTTAATCAATAACCTATAACCGAATTCATTCCGAAAAAAGCAGCAAAGAGTTGTGCGGGTTGTGAAAAATACAGTGCAAGGTGTTCACCACCAGATGGATTAATCAGATCGACCCACGATGGCAAAAAATTTCGGGATATACGTTTTAGGACGATTGGGTACAGGGCTTCTTCACTTATATTTTTATTTTTCACACCGTGTTGCTCCACTATCCATAACTATCGCTTGCATGTGTCCTGGAAATCGCCGATAACTGTCACGATGATTGTGGATAGAAAACTGGTACAGGCAAACCTTAGGAGGTACATCAAATTAACGCAAGCATTTTAGATGTTTAGGGACTGGGTTGCAAAAAACCGTACCGATCGGCTTGATAGCTTAATCAACACTTGATACAGCCGTTCCAGTGTAATGAATCCACACTGTGTTCTCGTTCTACGCAGCAGACTGAACGGTAAATTAGCTCCGATTCCTAACATTCCGGCCGTGAATCTCAGTTGCATAAAAGTAAATTTATATAGATATGTGCATTTTCGGAAATAGTATTACGAAGATAGACTCTTCAAAACTGGAGAAATACGATGCACGGAGAGTTGTTTCAGTTTTCAGTTCAGTTTTTACAACCATTAACCATGCACTTTCGTGCGCTGGTTTTGGTTGCTGTCTTTGGTTGCCCATTTGGATAAAAGAGCGAAGTGAAGATCGGAATGTCGAAGCGAATTCAAGCGGAAGATGGGGAATACATATTGAATGGTGTTACGAAAATAACGAGTGGATGCACGAGCGCCACTGTTTGCGACACCCAGCCATATCACTCAGTGTAGCTAACCATCGGTGATCATCATCCCGAGGTCCCCAGCCAGGGAGCCTAACGGGGCCTATGTGACCTAGTCTCCCGGTTAGGGTTTTCATACCCTCATGCCAGGTCTTAGTTTGACTGCCCTTCGTTTTTTTCCAATCGCTACCAGCCTTGGCAAACATCGTTCGCCGTGGCAACCTATTTGGTCGCATGCGTAGTACATGTCCCAACCAGCGTAATCTACGGAGGTCGATCACTTGCTCTAGTGGACGACCGCGAATGCCTAAAACT
>UZAN01040696.1:0-24710 GCA_900618425.1 Echinostoma caproni
TACAAAGCAATCGATCATGTAATGAAACAAGAATGTTCGGTTTATACGCAATCACCACAGCCACACACCTGAAGAACAGGACCAATCAATCAGCTGGAAATCCTTCTGTGAGTCCGTTCCATGTACCGCTTATTTCATCAGTATTTGTGTATGTAGTATCTTTTCCACTACAAACGAAGTACAGAATATATGCTAAGATTGTTTACCTGATTTGCATTTCGACTAGTTTGTTGTTGCGTCCTCCGGAGGTGGGGTGGATTTCTTCATCCGAGTCCACGGCAAGGCTAAATCCCGAAAAAGCTGCTTTTGGTTGCACAGGGGAAATTAAATGTTTGGATAGCTAGCGCCTCAACTGTGCATAGAGTTATATACTGGAGTCGTTTCGGTAGAGATGATGGCGTGTGGTAAATGGTGCGGAAACCCGGATCAACATTGATAGTGTGCTCTGACTCCAGTATATGTTGACAGATAGCACTTTTCGCCGTCCTAGTTTCACCGTGTCCCGACCAACGGGGATGGTGTTCTCGTATCCTCTTTGATAGCTGCTTCATAGTTCGGCCGATGTAGCTCGCTCCACAGGAGCAAGTGAACCCGTAAAGGCACATGAATGCGGCTTGGGGGGGGGGGGGGAGGGGCGCAGTTTATCTTTGAGGTGGAACCGTATTGCTCAGGAAGTAGTGAAATGCATGTGCAGTTCCGCTGTTGTAAACGTTGGATGCAACGCCCGATTGATCCGTCGGTTAGGCCACTCAGCCGTGTTATCACCTAGTTAGTTACAAGTAGAGTGGTTTCTGGTGAATGGGGGGATAACCGGTTGCGAAGGTATTTCCGTTAAATGTTTACCTATGAAATTATCCGGATAGCCGTTATTTTTAAGAAAATTTTTGACGTGTTTAAGTTCATCGGCGATCGCATGGAGAAAGCCAATTCTCCGTGCTCTCTTTTTTTCTCTTTTGTTTCAATGGCACAATCCCAGTCCGCACAGACGTCCTATTCGAGTCCTATCCAAGGCCGATGGGAGTTCCATTTGAGTCCGTCTGCACTATAAACGGGACTCCAATGGGACTCTTATAGGACTGCCATGGGACTCGGATGAATCTCGGATAGGACTCAGATTGTAAGCGTTGCTTAAATTTCTTTAAGCTCGAGCATTCTTGCTTACTTACGAACTACATGATATGTAACCAAATTTAATACCTACCAATATTTGTTTATCGTGCATCATCCTAGTCGTTGAATAACGAAATCCACGTATGACGTTTAAGACCCCAACCCCGAATTTCAATGCAATAATACAAAGAGCAAATTGAAATCTGCATTTGACATAAAAACTGTACAGCGTTTACTTATTGGCCATCGGACAAATCTTCGGGCTAGATTTCTTTGTTGCACTCTCTTCTGTGTCCTTTTCCGGGCCTCATGAATCCATCTTTGTATTCCCTCACCTACTTTGACTTGAACTTCAACCGGGAAGCGAGTTTTAACCGGGAAGATCATTTTCATGGTGCAATCTACATAGTGGTACACANGTACACAGTTAGATAATACAACGCGCTTACCGACCACCAAATATGCTACATAAGTAGATTACATCCCATACTTGTTGATAGTATCAAAGATGCGCATGTAAACATTTAAACATTTAAACAAACTGAGAGCCGATTCAGTCGCTACTAATATACACAACTTCAATGATTTTCTTTAGTTAATTTATCATTCCAGTAATTTAGTCGGTTCTTTTCTCATCTTAAATTAAAAAAAGTACGTACAGTTCCGACGGTACTCAAATAGGACTTCAATGTGACTGTGGTTACCATCCCGCTGAACGGACAGGGAAGCAGTGTTGGAAGCCAAGAAGACTAGCTGACAACACAACGATCTGGACGCACGATTGGTCGCGACCACTACTATCCTGTGCAAACTGAACTGAACTGAACTGAACTGAACTGAGCTATTGAAATTCAAATATTGCCCCGTCCATGTGGGCTTCCTGTATACTCTTCTATGGATAGTTTCATCTGGGTTTCGGATTGGTAGAACATCCAGGAAAGGGGTTCGATCATTGTACTCTCTCTCTCGATAGTGAATTTGATTGAGCCTCCAGCACAGACTCAATGTTTTTTGTTTGATTTGTTGTGAAAAATATGTATAGTGTCTTGTACTATTGTGCTGTCAAGTTTCCCCATGAATATGTCCGCCCGAAATGGTCCCAGCGGAGATCCCAACCAGCTGAAACCGTACCGCTTCAACCGACCGACAGAAAGTGTGTCCCCACCTTTTACAGTTATTGATCAACCACCGGCTCTGTGCATGGAACTACCAGCAGAAAGCGGCGTTGCCATACGATTTGCACCACCAGTTGACACTGAGAACAGTGTCCTTCTCGAAAGGAGGAGATATTTGTCATGGTCTTGAAACCAAGATGGCCGAAGATATGTACAGTACTAATAATTATCGTACCTTCTCTGTCCCTTTCAGGTGTACATTGGTTGAATGCGGTGAGCACCAACAACGAACAGACAGAAGAGTTATGGAAATACATAAGAACCCATAATCGATACGAACCTTGTACACTCCCCTTGCCAGATACAGCTGGTACATTACTTTAACCATTCGTCCCGTTCTTCAATATACGTTCGTGCGCGACAGTTGTGTTCTCCCTTTGTGAGCGTGTCTGACAGAGCGTGTCTGACAGAGGCGATCGAGTGTCGGTGGTAACGAGTGTCTACTACTATCATTTCAAGGCGTTCCCTCGGGTCTTCATATGTACTGCGTGATTTCTTTACCCACGTCACAATAGTTAAACTTCAGTGCCTGCAAAAGTTATTCGTAATACGGTACAATACAGTTCGATGCAACATGATATCTTAGAACAAAATATCCAACACTGCAAGCCAGCATGATTGAGTTCCGGCATCGTTTAGCTGCATCTCAGCCGGTGCTTACTGCAGAATACAAAACAGTTTATATATAACATGGTCTCAGTTTTCTCTTTCGATCACATAGTTACCAGGACAATGTTGGGCTGGTGCAGACTTCCTTTTGCTGGAGGACGTTGATCTTTTATGTATGCCCATCCCCAAACAATTCTGCTATTATGAGTTTACTACTCATAAGTAGTATACAAGAAACATTCTCTAATGAGATGTTGCATTTATCATATAATAATGTAAAATATAATTTGGTAAAGTAATAATAACAATATACCATAATATTAATAGTAAGTTTATAGTGTCTAAGATAGGCATCTAAGGTAAAGGGTAAGATTTTAACAGGAATAAACCTTTATTACATGTTTCTTAAACGTTAAAATGTCATCTGGAAATGTATGATGCGAAGAATTAAACCCTAAGCTATGGTGCACCTCATTCGAATGGCCCCAACATGTTCCCAAACGGATAGACTTGTTTCTTGTACTTTCAGCATTCTGTATTTATTCAATGTACTCACAGCATTTAATTTGGTTCAGTATTATGTGCCTTCAAAATCACAAGTTAGTTTAAAAGTGCCCCAAATGGACATTTATATAAGGCCCCGGAGAATCCGAAACATTACTTGTAATGATCGAAGAAAATAAGAATAGTTTTTACAAAAGTTGAATGTTAAGTTGAATTACGGGGATGGTGGGGAGGGGGGGGGGTGGGGGNGTGGGGGTGGATGGATGATAACCAATCAACGCCAGCCCATCATCATCATTCTGCCTACGTTTTGTTGATTGTTTGTTTGCCTCCAATGTTGTGTACCTTAGTTTTGTCATGCCGTGCCGGATCTGCCTGACCATCTGCTTTGATCGTAAGATAACCACCCATCTGTTCGGTAGTTCACCTCATTTTTATCATCCCACTTCCACGCTTCCAGATTTAAGAGAGAATGAGTAAACATTGACCCTGATCAATGACAGCGGATTGGTTGTGAGTAATGATCCCTGTCGATTAACTAACCGTCCAATTGTAGATTCCTTCGATTCATTTCGATGACAGTTTGGCAAAAACTGCCGCGTAACCATGAGCCGCAAATTTGTAAATTTGGAATCACAGATGATCCCATATAACTCAAGGCATTAAATTTGGATTGTATCTTGTTTGATCTCTTTTATTGAACATGTATTCCCGAATTCCGGATGAAATGCAAGGCCATTGACAGCTGCGAAACGGTCCGGTACACTAGTCACTACATGCTACACTAGTCGGAGAATCAATTTCTCATACGGCCTCACTTAACCATGAATTTGAGGACTGCGCGATTCATATTTAAATGACAGAGCGAAACGCTTAATTATTGAACAATTTTTGGCCCAGCTTACCATTTGAAAGTGACATTTAGAATAGAGTACTGAAGCATGAAAAATAATGTGTTAAGCACACGCGTAGATTCCTGTGTCAGTTCCGGCATCTTTGAGTTCTAACCGCGATGTGGACGCAAAATTTCGTTAGGTAAATTGAAAAGTTTAAAGCGGGGAAAAATGTATGCAAACTGGATAGTCGGAACTGAACGAGTTTTTATAGGTGGAAAGTGCTATCTCACAGCCTGTGAAAGTGATCCGGTCTCTAATTTCTAGTGTATCGCGTATCAGGAATAACAACCGGTTATTCAAGGAAAGTTTAGCCCGAGTACGGTCGAGAATATCTGAATGCGAAAGAATTAGCAAGCAACGGTGCAGCACTGAACTCACGTACCGTTGAAAGTAAAGCTATTTCACCGGAGGTAGCAGTGACTTAAACAAAGCTGAAAGACCTAGCTGAAGAAGCGGTCTCAGGATATCGAAGATCCTGGCGGAATCTATGCTACAAAGGAGAAGGATGCACGAGTGAGATGCTCCAAGCAGCCAATGCCTCTAACTATGCAAATAAACTCGTCGTCAGCATCATTGCGCAACACAGCACACAGCAGCATTTCAGACCGAACCGAACAGCCCTAATCACGAGTGTGTTTCGTCACACTATTCGTCTGGTATGGAGGTGCTTTCAAACCATCGATAAGAATCAGTTACATATCCTCCGAAAAGGAGAACACACAAAGCGGAACGCACACACGATCGGTATTCTGTCTCTCTTTGATATACGCTCGATGGAGCCTGGGTCCATAGCGTGCTTCGCCGGGCACTGGTGCTGTTTCACACTGTGATTGAGGGGCCGTGTAAACCGTCGGTAACTTTTTTAAAATCAAAACCCGGATCTTGATAATGAAAGTCGAAAAAGGTGTATGATGACGAGCTGAATTGTTCAGCCGATATTGGCCTCTTCCAAAAAGGTAGTTCCATGAGAACAAAAACAAAATCACTTTATGGGTCAGGATTGATCTCGAAGTACTGGTACTCACTGCAATGGGGAAACGATTTAGCCGTAAACCAGTGATTTTGTTCATTTTTTATTTGAACATTGCTGTTTCTAATTATTTTATTCGGAAAAGAGCTGAAGGGTTCAGTCCTGACCCGTGTTCAACTTTGCATGTGCGTATAAGCCAAACTCATGGGGCATTTTTCGTTCTGTGTAGTGAGAGAGAAAAAGTGGCAAAATTAGGCCGCTTTGAAATCCGGTGAATTGAGACTACTTAGCCAGAGCCAGCCATGGGGAGGTCAATGTTAACCGCGCCTTTAGTTGTGCCTCAGGTTGGTCACAATGCACGTACAGTGTGGTGATCTCAGCCTGCGAGATGATGCACATCTTGGAGCGACACGTTACAGTTTTCAGACAACTATGATCAATCAAGCTTCAAGGGTGACATCAACAAAGCGCGTGCGTGTCACAGCTTCTGGTCTTCATACCATAGATCGATTGTGCCAACCAATCAGAAACCGTGCGGTTCAGACAGAAGCTGAACAACGGCAGAAATATTAGAACGCGATTGGCTGAGGCCCGGATGACCGATGATATTGTTTTGTACACATTATTTAATCCCTTATTGCTTTCAATAAGTTAACTACTACTCCTGTGGCCTTTTTCTCGCGTCTCGGTTGGGTGTGATATATTGCGTGCAAGTGCCAGTGCGGTCCAGTGCTTACGCGATGTACGTAAATTCTAATCTGTGGTCCGCATTCCGTAACTGGTATTTCGTGCTCAGTACATACTACTACAACTATTACAACATACAGCCAAAAAGTGCACATATGTCTGTATGCCCAAGCAATGCCTTCGGGCAACTGCTGCCCAATCGATGGATCCCTTTGTTTAGTTCGCGGGATACATACGTAGCTGACAACGGTATTTCAACGAAGATGATAAAGTAAGTCACTACTACAATATCAACTGCACGATTGAAATTCCAGGAAACAGACGCCAACGAACACTGGGGTTTAAGCGGTACCGAATTTGAAAAAATCCATATTTAAATGACTAATTCGTCGTATAAATGTGGCTTGAGCTCAAAAGCTGGAAAGCACTCGACGTAGTTGGGTCTGATCAGTAGTGCAAATCCGTCGATCCCCAACTGGAGATCGAGCCAGGGAACTTAGAGATAGAAAGAAAGTATACTTAAATGAATTCATCCTCTAATAAAATCAAATCCTTCATTCCTCTCATCTAACCAAAAGTTAAGTTGTGAAAGGTTCCACCCCAGTCATGACCCTGGAGGCTAGTCCGTTGCCCGCAACAAGCTCGCAAAGATGGGATTTGCTGTATCGTGTAAATGGGAAATGAAAAATTGTCTAATCAGTTGTCCGGTGACCGAGTTGGTAGTATGCTTGCGCTCTACCTGTCTGGTCCGGGGCTCGATCCTCAGTTGGGTTGATGGATTAGCCCAATACTGATAGGAACTAACCAGGTCGAAACATGTGTCCAGTGATTCCTAGGTTTTCAGCTCACGCACGTTTACACGACCAATTAATCATGTAATCAAACCGTATCCTTCAGTCCTGTCATAAAATTCGAATTCACACCCGTGAAAATCGGATTTGAAAGATAAGAGTGACAACGTTTCTGGATTCAATGTGTTCAGTGCGTGGCCAAGACTGAGAGGATTGATTATGCCTCGCGCACCAAGCATTGCTTATTTCAAGTGTTCCGCAAGGCAGCTTTCGGCCTTATTTGGAATGCATGGAGCTACGAACATAACCAGGAGAACTGAAGGAATTCTTCCGGTTGCAGCTTCTTCAAGGAAGCCCCACTGCGCAAACTGGCTTCACCTAACCAATGAGCAATCAATTTTGGAATTAGCCCGATTTTTTTGCTGCGGACTACACATACTACTCACTCGTTGCAACTCTGCAACGTTTATCGTTATCTCCCATTGATCAGTGAATGATGATAATGATGGTGGTTTTTGTTTCCCATTATCAACAACGTGAAAAGAGAACAGTCATGCTTTAGGTTTTACTATGCGTGAATTTCCGTCTCTTTATAGCTCAAATTAACAAACCGTTTGCCCGCGCTTATCTTGCTACCGCCGTATTTGTCACAGTATTTGGAACATGCATCTATTCTTTTGATGGTGTGCTCTCATTCCGTCGCAGGCTAATTGCATATTTTCTCCACTTAGTTAGTTGGTTAGACCAGCGATGGATATATCGCCCAGTTGCACTGACTGAAACTGGCGCCGCATTAAGTCATCGATTTGGTGGGATAGCTAGCACAACTGCAAAATGCCGCTGGTGCTGTTTTTCTCCGTCACGACGATCCTTGATACTTTGCGGATGTCGCTGCGGATGTATTCTATTGTATTGTGTATAGCGTTTGCAAACTCTGGGGCGTACATTTCACTTGAAAAATCACACACACACTAACAGTCAAAATGCACATAATAAACTGAGAGAAAATTAGTTTCAAAGACGTGGGGACATATTATAATCCAAGGTTAAGACAAGGTTCATTTATTGACCGCTCATTGCTTATAAGTAGACAAGCAAGATGCGGTATGGGTGAATTGCGGTAAGCGGTAATTCAAGATGAAATTTGGCGGAGCGTGTTCAATGCTAGGAACGACATCGTGTCAGTTTTGCGCGCACTGGGTGGTCAAGTTCTGTGAGAATTCTCTCAGGAAATTTCACACAGGAAGTTATGTGATACTTGGTAAGCTTTACAGCTAACTCATTCACAGGAATAGAGCAGAATCGGCTTGTAACAGTTAGACCCCAGCGGAAGACTTTGAAGTCCTGTTTGAGTAAGTCAGGAAAAATGACTGGGGAACAGTAGGGGAGGATGCAGAAAACACACTGATAGCCAAAGGTAGAAACAACTGACTCGTATGCACCAAGTTAGCCAAGCTTTCAAATTCGAAATGATAAGCGCCGCATTTTACCGATGTAGTTGTGCAAGTGGATTGACCAACGAAAATTGCTATCTATGGCTGTACTCAGGTATCTGACGAAGTTCACCCCAGATAAATGATTGCATACACAGACGCTCTGAGATCAATGCATGTGAATAGTCTGAATCTACTTGGGGCGAACGGGACCTCGATGCTTCCAAACCGCCGATGATTTGCAATGCTCACTACTACTAAGGGTTCACCCGATGTAACGCTTGACCCTGATCAAAATCATAAAACAGTGGTCATTTTGCGCACTGATCACCAATACACATATCCGAAACACAAATTCTTTATCGTAAAGCAACTTCAGCTAGATAAAAATCAGACTGAATCATGCTTTCTCTACGAAAGCATTATCCACTGTTTGTTTTTCTTCATTTCGAATGAATAGTGAAGCTATCCTTTTTACAAATCAAGTTGTCCCAGTATCATATCAAGATGTCCTCGGATCATTTCAAGTTGTCGCGTTGACCCCACCGGTGCTGACAAGCCTCCCAACGATGTCCGTATGACTACCATGCAACACCGATTTCTCTACCTCACGCTGAAGTGCGGTGGACGATTGTGAGACGGGATTCGGTCACACACGCTTCAATTCCCATGACACATATCGGTTGTTNGAATGGTGAATCTGGATACACCAGTTACCAAAACGTCCACATCCATATGAATGTAAGTCCCTTAGGCCGAATTTATTTCAAACCTCTGCACTGTTCTTTTCGAAAATCATGTACCATTTGCGATCAGCTTTCCATGTAACAATCAGCAGCTTCACACACAAATGAAAAGACGACGAATTTCACTTCTTCCTTCGCTTTGTTTCGCTGAATACGAATTGATTGGTAAGATCAAAATTTAAAAAAACAAGTGTTTACCAAATTTCATGTTCATGCCTTGCCAACCAAAATTATGTTTGCGAACTGACAGACACATGGATACAGTAACATTCAATGTACAATGATGATAACTACTACATAACTGTTCGCGCACTGATGCGCTGTTTCAAAGATCGATAATTGTATGCTTTTAGTCGATCTCTGAAGCAACGGTTCTAGCAACCTGTCTCACGACTTGTTCAGAATCACTTGGGGGTGCTAAGTTTTCCCTAAATCATCTTTTGAATGCATACGGGAATTGTTGTTTCCCAGTGTTTAATCCTTATGGATCACCTGAATCTCATAACTCTTTATTTTGCAGTCGACAAGGAAAAAAGGTGAAGCACCCGGTCTAAACATGGCTTAACTTTTTTTTCCACGGAAGCGCACGACAGATATTGTTCTCACATTTCACCCATCCCGGTCGTGGGTGGGAAATTCATTGTGCTTGGGTATTTTAGTTGATGCTTTTTATTCCAGACACCCAACCTGAAGCTAATATTGACCACCAGTTACATCTCAAAGGACGAGTCAGTACAAAAGAAAACAAAGACAAACACGGCTAGTTGAAAGAATTCAAACTGTGGGACGTCCATTCACACATCCACAGACGAACAGAAGAGGGATTGGCCGACGAACAGAAGGACGGGCTTTTAATTGAAACCAAGCGGGATCGGAGCCCTAATTAGAACTTCACATTCAAAACTCGTGAATTTGGCATTGCAGTATGAACGCTTTAAAATCAAGAATCTATCATTCGAGGAAACCTGAATGAGACAATCCGTCTGGTGTACCACCTAGTACTGTGCCAATGCCAATCTCACAGAAAAAGTAGAAAATGCTTCCAGTTTCTCCTCCCCTCTCTTTCTAAGGCATCAATATGGACTCCGAGAATGCGTGTAGCCGCTCCAGCTCAGTCTATTACGTATGCCATTATCAAGGATGCATCACTGGAGCATAGCTGATTCTGGTGGTTGTACAAAGCCATGGTACGTTCTTCTTGTGAGCTGCAGCAGAAAAATGGTCCCCTGTCCACTTTGGTGACAAACGACTGTTCTCTAATCCTCCTCACTTCAGTCTGATGTTTCTTGGCGACGTGCCTGATTGGGTGGAGGTTAAATGGTCGTGGAAAACAGCGACCCAGATTTTCTCAGTTCGGATCCGACCACTGTGACCTATCTTATTCCTTGTCTGCATTTCAACCCGACAGCCTTTGTCTGGGCGCAGCTTTACTATGCAAGTCATCCAAATAAAATATATTAGGAGCGGTGTGTGTGTGCCAACGTCAACTGGATTTATGGTCAACAACTCTGAGGTTCTTCAAGGAGTTGTGTGTGCTATCCCCATACTTATTTTCCCCTTATAAGTGTGATATTCCCTGTGTTTCTCTCGCACGAATTTTGAAATATGCACATGATGTCGTGTTGTGCTGACCCACTTCTTCTTACTCCGATAGAAGGTCCTACCCCGACAAATGAACGGGTATGCACCAAGCTAGCCAAGCTTTAAATTCTAAATGATAAGCGCCGCAGTTTACCGATGCACTTATGTATGTGAATGTGGATCAACAAAGATTGCTATCTATGGTTACACCCGGATATCTGACGAAGTTCACTCTAGATAAGTGATTGTTCTTAATCACTGTGGAATCTGTCGGATGCGGTGAGCGAGCAAAACTATTTAACCGCTGAACACTGGCTAGGATTGAAAGTTAGCCCTGATTTCAGATAAAAACATTCACTGACATGTTCTCGTGAAGCTCAGATATAACATACTAGCATAAACTTGATCCAACAGTGCACATTTTAACTAAAATGTAAGCATATATGAGTGCACAGTTTATGCAACTATAAATGCAAATATAATTGAATGTGACTGAAGTTCATGGCTTAGCCATCCACTGTACTCGCTTCGATTGGCTGGGCTACACTCTCGTGCTTGTTAGTCACGTTGGAATTTATCATTTGCCCCGCCTATATACCGATGCTAATCATGTTCAGAATCTATAAATATTCTCGTCAGGACATACCACGACTAAAAGTCGTGGATTCTGCTCTACCCGCTGATTTTTTGCTTGGTGTGAGTCATAAAAGTCCTTGAATCGAAAAACACAGACGGGTCGGATGGCAGACTGCACTTACTTGCACCCTCCTGCCAAGATGACTGTTCCATCATTGGTCAGCACTAACATTCGCTCACTATTCAAAAAGATCTCGGATTTAACCTCTATTCCCGAACACACGCATTTATTCCAACACATGTGTTGTTTGTGTTCAAGGAACGTGGCTAATCCAAAACATCGAAGACGTTCTCTTGCGAATAGAAGGATTTGATTGCTACCGGCAGGATAGACAGCGAAGTAGGAAAAAAACCGGAGGCGGTGTGGTTACTTACATCAATGTTTCCTGCTGTGGCAAGTCAGAAGTTATCTGTTCGTTGTTCACCTTAAATTTTCTCGTCACAAAAGTACAATCATCAACAATCTGTATATATCTCCCTCGTGTACTCAGACCGAAATTTCTGCTTTCTTTGATTCCTATATTCCGTTTCTAGTCTCATTATTGGATAAAAATCTTGACTTACTTGTTGGTGATTTCAATCATGCAAACATTTCTCCCCTGCTTCCGTTTGGTCTGTCTGACCTTTCTCATTCTCCTACCAGAGGTAGTTCTGTGCTGGACAGAGTGATCACAAACCATTCCAACTTATTGTACCTCAAACTGATGGCCCCAGTTTCTACCAGTGGCCATAGTATTCTTCTTGTTAAACCAAAGGTATACTCTCGTATTGCTTATCAAGCATTCACATGTTCTACTCAGATAGAATTTCACCTAAGGGACTTTTCATCCAACAGTATCTCTCTTCTCAACCACTCTATTGTGATTGTTCAGTCTTGGTTTGGTTCTTGTCCTTCGCTTTTTAAATCTGTCAATCTGTTCACTGATACGATTAAATCAATCTTTAACTTGTATTGTCCAATGAAAACCCTGTTTGTCTGTAACGATAGAATTACCTCGGCCTTTTTGAAATCACTGAGAAGGTACAAACAACTGGCCTACAAATCTCGTCTTGCATCACTTGTAAAGCACTATTCTGATTTATTCAAGTCCGAGATAACGCACCTCAATGCAGTCTTCGCCACCCAAATTCTGCGAACAAAGAACACTAGGCTCTTATGGCAAGGCATTCTCTTTCTCTGTGGGCAGAACAAAAAACATTCTAATACCTCTGTGAATGTCAACAGCCTCAACGCCGCTTTTATCCACTCGTCAAAGCAGAGCCAGATTCCCTTATTTCTATGCAATGCATCCAGTTCAGTGGCTTTTTCCAATGATTGACTCTTTAAGCTTCTTCGATCCTGCCAAACATTCTCAACTGCAGGTCCTGATGGTCTTCCTCCGGCACTTCTGAAATTTGGAGCTGCTTCCTTAATCAATATGATAACATCCATCGTCAATGAGTCTCTATCTTCCCGGTCGATTCCTCATTCTTGGCGTCCAGTGACCATTATTCCGATCCCCAGATCCACGTCCACAACTGTTCTTGTGAAACGGTTTCGTCCTATCGCGTTGACCTCAGCTGCTATAATGGTAACTGAAAAGCCATCCTGAGTCGATTGCAGTCAGACAACATAATTCCTCACGACCGCCTTCAGTTAGCATATAAGTCAAACAGATCTAAATTGGACGCCGTATCCACTCTAGTGCATTTTATTAGCAAGTCATTGAAACATTCGGTCAAGTCTGTCCGTTGTGTTTTTCTTGACTATTCGTCTGCGTTTGATTGTTTCCCGATCATTGGTGCTTTTCAAACTTCAATCTGTTGGCACTCCAAAACAACTGCTCTCTCGTGGCTTGCTGACTAGTTCACACAGAGGGTCCAGTGCACCAAATTAGGAAGGAGGGCATCAAAACCTTTTGTTAACAATTTTGGTGTTCTTCAAGGTGCTGTTCTATCTCCATTTCTTTTTTCTGCCTTCATTAGTGATCTTTCTGTTCCACCCCCTGCGCACATCAAAAAGTATGCTGATGAAGTTGTTTTGTGCCCAGACAGTTTCATCTCCCTCGGATTTCAATCTTTTATTGAAAACCTCTCCCATATCCAACAGTTTTCTGACCAATCTGGTCTTAGTCTTAACATATCTAAGTACGTAGAGAGTATTTTCAGTCTTTCCCGCTCCTCATTTCCAACGAACTCTGCTATTCTCAACGATAAACCTGTGTCCAGAATGACCTCAGTGAAGTACCTGGGTGTCACCATCGACAGCAATCTTCGTTGGTCTACACATATATACAACTCTATGGGAAAACTGAGACGCCTGTCTTTTCAGTTACGCAAATTCACGCAATTCCGAACCCCACACTCAGTGCTGTCACCTTTTGTTCATCAATGCGTTTTACTCATTCTACTTTGTTGCTTCCCTGTAGTGTTTCCCGGTCTTTTAAAACAAAACTTCAAAGCAATTCGCCGTGGTTTGGTGGTATTCAGTCGTGCATCATTAATTCCGATCGATTCAATAATCCCAGATCTCATTAATGGTCACAATCAACCCTTGTTTTGAATTTGCTCAAAAGATTCTAGGTGATCCTATTCATCCGCTATACCCCAATCTATCGTCTTGTCGTTCCCATCCGTCCACACTCTCCTCATTTCGACAGCTACGCTCTCGGATTGACACTTATAAAAAAGACCCGTATATTCTATTTGGCCCGATTACTTATTAAAAAAAGGGATCAAATGAACTGCGTCAACAGTTTTGTACATGAAACGTATATCATCGACATTCTTCACCTTTCGTTTTTATTATTATTATTATTATTATTATTTCATTCAGCATGACGAACAGTGCAAACTTTTTTAACTGAAATGTAAGCACATATGTTTACACAAGTTATACAAAAACAAATACAAATACAATTGAATCTGACTGAAGTTCATGGCTTAGCTATCCATTGTACGTGATCGCCGTGTGATTAATCCCAAGTAAGTGCGTGAACGAGAACAGGCCGAGAATTACTGTGTGCTTGAGAAACTGGTCATCCTACGAGACGGAGATTGATTAACCTATTGGATAATTCATTGATTGGGTTTTTCAAATGAATGGCTCCAAATTGGATTGACAGAAAGCATGACTACCCTACGTCTTATTTGGTGAATCCGGTTGTGTCTGGACCAGTGCGTGCGTCCTTGTAATTTACAACTATCGATCGGAACAAAAGGGGAAGTGATGCGCTACTTCAAACAAGGGCAAACAAACCATGAACTTCAGTCAGTATTTGTATTTATAGTTGCATGCCTTGTGTTAGCATCTATGCTCACATTTCAGGTAAAATGTGCACTGTTATTCACGCAGTATAGTTTTTGAAATAAAGTTGGCCTAATGAACTTACATTCATATGGATGTGGAAGTTATGGTAACTGGTTTATCTTCCTCCTTTTCAGATCCGCGAGCCTAGGTAATATCACGTCAGGCNGGCGCAAAGGTTGTTGGCTTCGGTAATCGCTATTCTAAGAACGACCATGGTGGTGTTTCCACCATGGTGAACTTGAATCGAGAAATGCGACAATGGTAATAAGATTGTTCGAAGACAATTTGCACCTACTACTACTTGTGAATGTCATACACTAACACTAATTCACCCGGTTTATTTTGTGTGGTGGAAGTGTGGAAGACTATGACTATGATTTCAGCGATAAAGATTATCGAATTCAGAGCCCATACTCAGAAAAGTGCATTTTGGAAAAATTCCAATTTTCAAACCAGCATTTCCCCAACTCTTATGAAAATTATGGCATCTTTCGACAGCCCTGGTTACCTTATTTCTATTGCAGTTGACTTTATAGAGACATTTCATTCCGTTCCGAAAATATGGCCAAACTGGTCATTTTGATTGTTCAGTGTTTGAAGGTGTTTCTGTGATAGATTATGACCTGAAATTGTCGAACAAACTGGATGTGAATCTGGTCAATACTGATGGGCATATCGATCGAGCATGATCTATTGGTGTCCCAGTGCAGCCGCTTGATGTGTAGCGTTTTAATTCTATTGCAGTATCATGCGATGGAGGTGAGCGATAGCTCAAGCGAAGATCGCGTATGGTTCACTGGTATCAGCGGAGGAGGACACACACACAGAGGCATACGCGTACTAGCAAGATAAACAACCGATATGTGTCATGGGAATTGAAGCGTGTGTGACCGAATCCCGTCTCACAATCGTCCACCGCACTTCAGCGTGAGGTAGAGAAATCGGTGTTGCATGGTAGTCATACGGACATCGTTGGGAGGCTTGTCAGCACCGGTGGGGTCAACGCGACAACTTGAAATGATCCGAGGACATCTTGATATGATACTGGGACAACTTGATTTGTAAAAAGGATAGCTTCACTATTCATTCGAAATGAAGAAAAACAAACAGTGGATAATGCTTTCGTAGAGAAAGCATGATTCAGTCTGATTTTTATCTAGCTGAAGTTGCTTTACGATAAAGAATTTGTGTTTCGGATATGTGTATTGGTGATCAGTGCGCAAAATGACCACTGTTTTATGATTTTGATCAGGGTCAAGCGTTACATCGGGTGAACCCTTAGTAGTAGTGAGCATTGCAAATCATCGGCGGTTTGGAAGCATCGAGGTCCCGTTCGCCCCAAGTAGATTCAGGCTATTCACATGCATTGATCTCAGAGCGTTAGTGTATACAAGTGCATTAGCCTGCGAACGATTGTTAGTCCCACTGGGTGGGGCTTTAAATTCTCTAGAGGTAAGAGAAGACAGACGCAGAAAGTCCCGGAAGGGTCGCTGTAGAATCCTGAGTACCGCAGGTAAGACAACGCTGAATGTCGTCGAGCAAAGATGCGCGTTTTCAAAGTCAACGTTCATTCGATTAATTGCCTATGTTGACCTTGTGAATGATCATATACCAATTCGAAGGGCACCAGTGGTGGTGCCGCTTACGTAGGTTGTACGACAAGGTGGCTACCTAAACGCATCAAAGAACATCAACCCATGTGGCTTAGACACGGAGCAATCGGGGTTATTTCCAGTTCGATTGTTGCACACATTTGGTCGTGACTGGGCATTAGGGTGGACGCTCATTCGATTTTTCACGCGTAACACAACATAAACCTAAGACTGTTTGAATCAAAAGGTGCTAGCAACAGCCGAGGCAATTGTCATCTACCAGTGGGTACCAAAAATTAAAAGTGACAACGACACGGGTGAGCGTTGTGACGACCGAAATCAAACTGTCAACGCATACGTTACGCGTTCTTATCTGAACAATATACAAACTTGTCCCTACTCCACCAGTTTTTCATCATTATTTCACCTCGATTATTTAACTTCAACATATCACCCGCCCGATTATCTGCTCACATAAATATGATTGAAATCGCTTGAGAGTAAACTCAGCAAAAACCTGTTCGCCTACTAGACGTGTTCTTATGTAAATTCTATTGCAAACACTTGGTTTATCACGAATATTAAAAAACCTGTGCGTATTCTCCTTTTTACAGATCGAGTTCTGAATGCCCTTAGCCCACAGACCATGAATGCCGTAGCTTGAGCAGGTCATCCGATCCGCTGTAGCACAAATAAATAAATAAGAACTGTTTTTCTTTTGAGATAAGAGATGAAGATGGATCGATTGCGCCTTTTTTTTGAAGTAGCGCATCACTTCCCCTTTTGTTCCGATCGATAGTTGTAAATTACAAGGACGCACGCACTGGTCCAGACACAACCGGATTCACCAAATAAGACGTAGGGTAGTCATGCTTTCTGTCAATCCAATTTGGAGCCATTCATTTGAAAAACCCAATCAATGAATTATCCAATAGGTTAATCAATCTCCGTCTCGTAGGATGACCAGTTTCTCAAGCACACAGTAATTCTCGGCCTGTTCTCGTTCACGCACTTACTTGGGATTAATCACACGGCGATCACGTACAATGGATAGCTAAGCCATGAACTTCAGTCAGATTCAATTGTATTTGTATTTGTTTTTGTATAACTTGTGTAAACATATGTGCTTACATTTCAGTTAAAAAAAGTTTGCACTGTTCGTCACGCAGAATGAAATTTGTTGAACTGAGTCAAGTGTATGCTAATATCTTATATCGTAGCTTCATGAGAACATGCCAGTGAATGTTCTTTCAAGAAATCAGGGCTAACCTTACACCCTAGTTAGTTCAGTTCAGTTCTCACAACCAATAACCATGCACTTTCATGCTCCCGTTTTGGTTATCTTCTTTTGGTTGCCCATTTGGATAAAATATCAGAATGATGATTAGAATGTGGAGAGCAGATTTAAGCTGAAGTAACACATTTTGATAGACTGAAGTTACAAGAATAATGAGTAGATGCATGAGCGCCGCTGTTTGCCACACCGAGCCGTATCTCTCAGTGTCCCTAACCACCGGTGGCCATGATCTCCGGGTCCCCAGCAGGGAGCCTACCGGGAGCTATGTAAGCCAGTCTCCGGGTCAGGTTTTTCATACCCGCATACCAGGTCTTAGCTTCACCGCCCTTCATTTCTTCCGAGCACTACCTGTCTCGCCAAGCATCACTGACCGTGGCAACCTATCTGGTGACATGTGTAGCACATGTCCCAACCAGCATAATTTATGGAGGTCGACTACCTGTTTCAGTGGACGACCACAAGAATGCCTAACCTCGGCATTGCTCGTCCGGTTTCCCCCACCAGACTCATGTAATACTACGTAGACACCGACAGTCTACCTTTGTCCTGTTCCCTTAATGGGCAAGTTTCTTCGCCGTAAAGCAGAACTGGTCAAACTGCTGGAGCATATGCTCGACCCTTCACAGAAAAACGGATATCGCGACGGCACCACAGGTGTCTCAAGTTGGCAAATGCTAACCGAGGTTTCTGTATACGCGCCGACACTTAATCTGTGATGCGTCCGCCAGGTGAGATATAGCTGCCCAGGTAGCTACTTTCTCTACAACTTTTCCGGTCAGGGTGAGGCTGGGGACTTGGTTAACCCAATCTTGTAGAAGCATTTCACACTTTGAAGGTGCAAAGCGCATACCGAACATGAACACACTAGCACTCAAACTATCCAGAAAAGCTTGAAACTTACCTGAATCTTCACACAATGTCGTCTGCATATTCTAGATCAGACAGTTTGCCACCCGGGAGTAAATCGATTCCGCTATCCTCGCGCGAGGATAGGGCTGTTTCAAGAATAAAATCTATAACAAATTTCAATAGAAGTTAGGAAAGAGGAAAACCCTGTCAAACACCACTCTCGGTGGTGAACTCGGGTGAAAAAGTGCCATAAACTCGGACTCGGCTTCGGCTATTATTACAGAGGAATTTTTATATTGAAATAAACTTCTCGGGCACACCCTTCAGGGACAGGCAGCGCCAGAGTTTAGAGCGGTCGACTGAGTCGAAAGTCGCTTTCATGTCGAGGAAGAGTGAAATGGTGGGTCTACGAAGGAGTATCTGTGTTCTAGGATTTGATTAAGAGCAAAGATGTGGTCAATACATCCTCAACCAGGTTTATAATCAGCCTTGTTCTCACGTGTGCACTCTTCACGAGCGGCAGACAATCGACGGAGTATGATCCCCGCGAGAAGTTTAGAGGCAATGTTAATTGAACTAATTCCTCTGTGGTTTCCACAGCTAGTGTTCAGCGGTTAAATAGTTTTGCTCGCTCACCGCATCCGACAGACCCCACAGTGCGTAATAACAATTCTTTATCTAGGGTGACGCCATAGATAGCAATCTTCGTTGGTTCACATTCACATCCATAAGTGCATCGGTAAACTGCGGCGCTTATCATTTCAAATTTGAAAGCTTGGCTAGCTTGGTGCATACGAGTTAGTTGTTTCTACCTTTGGCTATCAGTGTTTCCCCATCGTCCTCTACCGTTCCCCAGTTATTTTTCCTGGCTTACTCAAACAGGATTTCAAAGTCTTCCGCTGCGGTCTAAGTTTCATTAGCTGCGTGTCTTTAAGTCCTGTGACTGAGTTAGTTGTAAAGCTTCCGAGTTTCATACAACTTCCGTTGTGAAATTTACGGAGAGGATTCTCACAGATCTTGACCAGCCGATTGCTCACAGAACGGACCCATTGTCGTTCCCTTCATTCAAGATGCCAAATTAACACTTTCCACGATTCACCTATACCATATCGTGCTCATTTGCTCACAAGGTAAAAGAGGATAACAAGTGAATTTTGTCTTAATCTTGGATTATGACATATCCCCATGTTTGCAAACATTTTCTCCCCGTTGATTATCTATGGTTTGTGTAAACTGAAATGTAAGCTTCAGTGCTTGCCATACAATAAAATAAGGTTAAGCTGAAATTTCATTTCATTTATTATTAAATCTGATTCACCTTTCATACATAATTTAAAAACGTCAACGACTACAAATCAATTGAAGAAGATGACGATTGACGAGATACGACTACTCCGTCAATCATTACTCGATCATGGAATTGTTTGCACATATTCCTCTTGGTACAAGTCATGCGATATTGTTCATAAACCATCCCACCCACTCCGGCAGTTGCCATATAACGGTGCATGAATCTGAAGTTACATTGATAAGCAGTGAAATAAAGATTTAATTTTTATTCTGAATTTCTGAACTTTGTGAGATTATTTTTTGAAATCATCATTCATCTTTTTTAATCCTGATTATTACTCATTGGTGCTTCGATTTTGAATTATCAATCGAGTCTAGCCTAGTTTGTGACGAGTCAACCCGTAACCTGTAGGGAAGTCCTGACTCGACTGAAGGATTTCGATTGAATTTCACAGACAGTCGGTTGTGTCTCGGGTAACCAATGAACTGACTGACTATCACTGAAGATAACACCTGAACAAACATGAATTGACAATTTGGTTCAGCCGTGGCATGAACTGGTTGGCACAGTTCTAACACACCTTCCATGTGATGGGTCCGGAGTTCAAATCCCGGACGGTGGGACGGTGGATATGCACCACTGATGAGCTCTAATGATAGCGAAGCTCGATTTTAGCACATCCGGGTTTACGATCGATTGGATGAACCAAGGATTGTGCGTGAAGGTGCAGTTCGAAGGATAGTCAGTCAAATCAATCAATATCAGTTATCCCACACACACTACTCACAAGTACCTATTGATTTGAATGGGAAATGATGCATCGATTGTTTATCAGCAGAAGCTGGTACTCTATTGACAGCGTAGATCCAATGTTTGCAAAGACTGAATGTCCGCTTGGAAGAAATCTATTACCAAAACTTCAAATTTGGAAATACCTTTTGAGTGAAAGAGAAGTTTTGGACTTTAGATGAAGCGTTCCGATGAATCTGATGACGAACAATCAATGAATCCAATTATAACATTAATTCAATTAATTGAATTAAATTAATTAATTATTGAGTCATCAAATATTTGCCTGCTCGCGGATCTTACTAATAATTTGTGTTTCAAAGATTGGGTCACTTCTTGATGTGACCCCATTACTTTCAATGATAGCTACGGATCCAAAAGCTAGATTACGTGGAGCTGACGAGTATCCAGCTGCTTCTCTGAGTCAGCGCATACACAACAATATTGCCCACCTCCGTTGGTTAGGACACGTATTGCCTATGTCCAACCGTCGCCTACCACAGCGAGCCTTATTCGCAGTGGCTATTGCAGGCTTCAGAAAGCCATGTGAAGTCCAGCAAATGACGTGGAGACGAGATATGAAGAAATGCATAGAGCGATTAGCTAGAGTAGGTCTCTCGTCTTCCGGGTTGGGGTCCAAAAGACTTCAAAACCGCATGGTTTGAGACAATGAAGGCCATGGCTGCGAACCGACAGCAATGGCGATCATGGTGTCACCTTTTATCAGACCAGAATGCTTGAAATTGTATGTATGCACGGTTGGACGGTGTACTCTGTGTGTTGACCATAAAGGTTCACTTTCTTTTCCCGTCCCTAAGGATAGGTCCAATCTCTGTCCTCCTTACACATTATCACTTACCTTGTATGCAATATGAGTTTGGCAGCGATCAGTGAAGTTTGCTTCACCGTATTACGGTGTACAATGATGATGATGATGATGATGATGATGATGATTGATTGATGATTGATTCATCCTCAATTGACCAGCCATGCACGGCAGCCCATCCTACAATTCTCGATGACCCAGTTTTGCCACAAACTCTCCGGACTTTCTACATGAAATGAGGCGCGTAATCTGGTTTCCGTTTGCAGACCTTTAACTGTCCTGTTCGTGGTAAGATTATTTCAGTTGTTCAATGCAAAGTATTACATTCCTAAGTAAGAGGTTCGGGTGAAGAGCAGATTTAAGAGAGAGAGAGTATGAATCCATGACTACATTTTATTATCTAAGTGTGATGAACAGCAAACATGGTAAACACTATAGTCACGAGGAACTGCTATTCAGTGATGAAAACCGGCAACCCACGACTCGAGACATGGAGTGGCGAACCAGGTTAAGCGTGATATTAAACCGGACGACAGCAAAACTACCTACCATTAAAGTTGGCTGGTGGTGGCGAGGATGAAATCCCGGACTTCTCGCCTTCTTTTCATTTTTACTTCCTTTTTACTGAATATACAATTGTTTTTTCAGGAAGGGTGAAGCGACCAATCAAAAGGCTGCCGTTCAACACACATGATGAGAAACGTCAGGCGGTGGTGGTGGGATTCGAATACACACACATCCCCGGGGTGATAATTTGGTAACGTTACCACCACCGTCTGTGGGGTCCGAAGCACACCAGGGACAGCGACTATACAACTACGCCAGTAAGACTAACATTGCGTTCGCACATGAATCGCAGGCTTTTCAACAACTCCAGAAAGCACGTAAACTGTGTACAGGGGCACCGGTCTCAAGTGCATAACCGAACTGGATTCTATATGCTGTCACTGAACTATCACTCTGAATACAAGGAATTATGTGTGAACTCATTCAGACTGATCGTATTTCCATTGTGAATCAACCCTTCACTCTCCTGCCGCCCCCTCCGAGTATTGGTGTACTGACCATTAGGTTACAAAAATCTTAATCGCGAACGTTATAAATCTCGTATCACACTTTGGGCTAGACTGCTAGTTCATGTCTCTGTAGCACAGAGGTAATGATGTGTGTTGTACGTGCCTGCAGTAATACAAAGATAGAAAGTACATCCCACCCACCCNCTCACCCTCCCCCATGGTACGCACAAACAAAGATCCCACAGTGGAGGTCAGGCGTTTTCGATTGGCCCTCATGCAACATAAGAAACTGCGAGGAAGAGTGCATTGGGCCAAGTCTAGTCCAGTCACGTCAAGTCACGTATTTGCTTAATGCATTCCGAAAGTGAAATATTCAGCAGTCACACTGTCAACCAATAATTATTGAACAAAATTATTGGGAGAATTGGGATAAACAACGATAAAAAGAAACATTTTGTGATATGATTGAGTTAGGTTCCGAAGCGATGCGTTCTGGGCTGACAAGAAATCGGGTAAGATAAGGCATCCCAGAAGACCAATAGACAGTCGTTCGAGTGGAAGAGGAGGAGACACACTTGATAATTTCTTGGTGTAACGGATGTGAACGGTCGTTTATGATTCTTGTAGATCACAAAAAGCATGAATTTTTATGTTGTGAAACGATGAGATGAAAGACAATTTCACGGGAAATCCCGCTACTTCTTGATAAGAGTGCTAAGTATCTGAAAAGTAATTTAAAGTCCTGGAAAAAGAAAACGTTTAACCAAGAAGCGAGGGACGGATAACTTGGTCGGACCAGCATAGATTTCGGTTCATTAACACACCAAGATGCTTAACATTTAGAGGTTGGATAGTGGTATCATAGCCTATGTTTCGCTTGGGACAGGAGTCCAGGAGATTAGCATAAATATTCCCTCTGTGAAGTGAAAATGGCATGTCTACGCATTTAGAGGGATTGAGAGTTCAGTTATGCTCAGTGGACCAGTCAGTAAGGTTAGTAAGGCCAAGTTGGAGGGTGGGAGGGGCAGGGGTGACAGATGCATCAGAGTGGGCAATTCCGACCACAACATCGTCCGCATATTTAATGAGCAAGGAATTTTGTAAATTAGGCATGACTGAAATCTAAGTGGAAAAGAAAAACGGGGATAGAATAGTAACCTGTAATACGCCCAGTGTAGAAATTAGGGAGAAGGAAGAACGATCACGGCAATGTGTGAACTGTGATCGATTTGTGAAATAGTTAGTGTGAGCTGCAGTTAAGGCTGGCGATATTCCATTGGAAGACAAAATATTTAACAACTTTGATCGGTCAAAACAATTGCATACATCTGCCACAAGTAGCTAGTAAATAAGCACAGAGGGAAGAGAGATGTTTTACGATCCAGTAGTTATGCAAAAAGAGATTTCGAACACCGCAAATGCCAGGCTTTTAAGGTCTTATTGACAGGATAGCTTGATTTTTGTCTCCTTGTTCAAGTGGTCAAGTTGGAACGGAAGAAGTTTCAAATGGGCAAACTTCCCGGAACCAGATTCGTATTTTTAATAACGATGGGAAAAACGGCCGAATACGAACACTGCTTTTCGCAAGCGATTTTCGCAGTGGAGTTTAGCGTGAATAGTTTCACACTGAGAGAGAATGGAAGCTTCTGCTTGTTGCACTTTGGGCTTTTAAAATTACGGAATTACAAATGAATGGTGAAACACTTCACACGGACCACTGCGAATATGTTCCCGGATCAATGCGTTACAAGTTCGAGGCTATGGAGGAGACCAGGAAAAATGGAAGCCAAATATAAACCGAGACAAAGTCACCGGGAATCGGATACGGGTTAGAAGCTGGACAATCACATACACATTGGAGATTTTCATGTCTTTGAAATTGACATCACTTTCAGTGTTCCGAATCGCGGTGGCTGGTTTACAAACAGTCGATCATCAGGGATTGTGTTGTAATGTTATTAGAAAAATGTTCGGTGACGTCATTGAAACAAGTATGATAAAATGCCGATGAAAAGAAAGCAAGAAAGAAAAAAGTGTACAATTCATAAGATCTTGTGACACACTGGGGTTCACAGGAATAGTACTTTCCTAAAACCCTACCCGAACGGATCGATTGAATGAACGACCAGAGAGGACGTTTTATTTAAAAAAATGATGACTTAGTTGAGATCGCCTCAGATAGCAATCAGGACGCAACTCAGCATGATAGGAAATAACAAATTAACCAACTAGGCCTAACTAAATACCTAGGTCACATTTCCTGAATATGTCAACTTCTTTTGGATAGAAACCTCGAAAGACTTCACTTGTGTTTGATTCATGAACAATGCACTCATTGTCATTATTTTTTCTGTCTCGAAATGGATAAAATTCTACTCATTTAATCCGCTCGCTGTTTCGATCAGAAGACACTTCCGGTAAAGTAATACTAACTAACTGCGTTATTTAAAAACACAAACTAGATTTATGATGGGTATAGTTCAATTCATTCTACGCCAACCTGGTCAGTTTACTTCCCCCTCACACACATGTACATACACATACCCACTTACAGAGAGATAGATCACATACAGTGCAACACAGGTATAGTAGATAGCTAGGGCGAGAGAGGGTTTGTAGTAAA
>UZAN01040696.1:25955-46725 GCA_900618425.1 Echinostoma caproni
ATTGTCCCGAAATATCACCAGAATTACTGACCATAATTGCTGTTTGACAGAAGTCAGTCACTCTTTCAGGCATTGGGTGACTGATTATTGCGTCTCTGTAAAAACCCCAAATGAAATTGTTTTAATAATTGGAAACAGTAAAATCATTACTGTTTGCTCATCTCTGGTCTCTTCTGAACGATATTGAATTCAATGTGCCAAAGTGTACGGTTCTGTCTCTACGATACAAGGGGCGATTTTCCTATTTCCTCGGAAATGCCACACGCCGCAAGTGAGAAGGACCTGGCTATCATCATTCAAGAAAACGCAAGCTACTTACTCACCTACGCCAAGATGTTGAACGCAGCTGTAAACAATGTCGGTTTGCTTGAGCGGGTCTTTGGTCGGTTTCAGTCAAAGCTTTTCCTTGTCTACTATCAGCATACATTGGACCACTCACAGAGTACGCTATCCAGGCATGAAATTTATGGCTACAATGTAATTACAAAATGCTGGAGCGTCCACAAAGGATGGCCACCAAAATGGTTAGGGGGTTGAATTGTTGTTCATACACAGATAGACTGAAGTCGATGGGGTTATATTCCAATCACTACCGGCGTATCAAAGGAGATATTATTATGGCATACCAAATAATGCAAACCCAACCTATCCGAGTCGTCCTCTGCTAACATTATCACTCAACGTTCATTTCAGGGGACATCGGTTCAATCTAGTGTGGTCTCAAAATACCGATTGAAATGCCGGTGTGAGTTATTCGCAGTCAGAGTGTGTTCGATCTGGAACTCTCTCCACCGCATTTTTCTTCACTGGCCAGGGCGGAAATGTTTACCAACCGCTTGAACAATGTGACAAAATATCACTGGACCAAAACGAAGATTTGAGGGATTGTGTCTGGCATAAAACAAACATTAATTCGCACGCATCTACCCTCGTCCCAATTCGCACCGCCTCAGATTCTTTACCCACAAACGAACCAATATCTATCACGATGTGTGAATGCTCTTTTTGATCATTGGAATTGCTTGGGTGTGATAAAGAATGACCGAGAAGAATTGTTCTTTTCAAACGAATATCCTAATCTTATCTATAATATGAACGAATCAATCTTACTTGCTTTATCATCTTTCGTTTTTACCTCTCTGATACTCACATGACAGAAAATATCACAACTCTTGTCACAAAAGGATTCATTTTGAGAATAATTTTATTCAGAGCTTTATTCATTTCTGGGTTCGATTGTGTGCTCAGCCGAAATAACATCGGCTGTTTCAAGCATTCCCCCAAGCAAAAACCAACCCCGTTCGTTAGGATCATTAGTTGTGAGTTGTCTGACAGTTCGCGTTTGCTTTCTCGGTTTTACAATTATATGGCTGAGAACGTGTCTTAGCCACCTGCTTCCGCAATCGATGGGCAATACGGTTTGGGGAGAAGTTTTCAAATAACACGGCGTTGTTCAATTAAAAAAAGAATTGATTTTATTGTCAACTCTACACCGGTCGACTTAAAAATCGAATAAACCTGTAAGCGACACAGCAGCCTACAGGCAAGCGGTCAACGAATATGGATCAGGACTATTGAAAACGTCTGTATGCTCCCCAGATCAAAATACAAGGCACAGTGAATGGCGAAACGCGTCGTACGTTCGTAAAAGTTGACGTGAAACGCATAGAATAATTTTTACTGTTCAATGCTGAAATCCAGAAACATATCGTTTTCGAGGGAGTTTCGCTGGATAGGACACGCTTTACGAGTGTTGACGGTCACCTACCGCACCACATCTTAATTGCAGTTCCCGCTCTGGGCTTGGGAACGCCACATGAGTGTTATAGGAGAAAAGATGAAGAAAAGCAGCGAGAAATTTGGTAGGATAAGTCTTCCAGACAGGGGCCAGAGATGCTTAGAAACTGGTTGGTTGGAGACACTGAAACATAGGGCAATGAACGGAAAGCAATGATGCACTTATTGTCAATTCTTATGACATCAGAATGCTTGGAAGTTGAACAGTGAACCGTATGATTAGAATACCGATTCGAAAATGATCAATGAAGTTTACTTCTCTGTATTCCCAAGAACAATGATGATGACTCGCATGATGAAGATGATCATTCGGATGATATTTCGGATGATGATGATGCCTCGGATGACGTTGATGACGATGATGATGATGATGATGATGACGATGATCATGATCATGATGATGATGATGAAGATGATGATGATGAGGATGGTGATGATGATGATGATGATGATGATGATGATGATAATGATGATGACTCGTTTGAAAATGATGATGCTTTGGATGATGTTGATGATCGCTCCGATGAGGTTGGTGAGGAGTCGGATGACGTTGATAACGATGATGCCTCGGATGATGCTCGAGATAATAATGATGATGAATATGATGATTTTGATGTTGACTCGGAAGATGATGATGATGATGATTCGGATGAGACGCTGGTGTTTGGAAAATGATGATAATGATGATGATGATGATGATGATGGTGATGATGATGATGGTGAGTCGGATGATGTTCACGATGATGATGACTCGGATAAGATGATCATAACAATGATGTTGATGATGATGATGTTGATGATGGTATTTTAACCTAAAACAAAAGATTCGAATCATACATTTTGTTTTTCTGAATGACTATAACGTGTCGCATTTCGTACCGAGTGCACAGTGCGTCTGATATGTTCATCGTTTTCATTGCAGTAAATGTTATATCTTGACTATCAATATCTACTTGCCATTTGTCTACTGAAAATTGTTTTCAACAAAGAACAAATGGCTTTCCCGGCGGGGGGCGGGGGTAGGACGAGGGACTCTCCTTTATTTCAATCCTAATGTTGCGTTGACACGCTCGGTATTGATAGTTCAAATCATGGATATGTGCACCAAAACCCAGTGTTATGTCGGCTTATCACGAAGTCTGTGAGTGAAACGATCCATGCAGACTCATTCTGTTGCTTCGTTTCCCCTTCGCAGGTGGTCAGCGTTCGGGTGAAACAGTTGTGTTTTCGTGGACGACTGTTTGACCCAAGCGCCGATCAGTACACACACACACACAATCAGGCGAGTTTCGGCGCATTGGTTCGTGAGAAACTCCAACGCGTGTGTTACACAACGGAACAAATTCATTTGACACATTGCACTTACATTTAGTGTCAGTTGCACTGGAGGTGATTTTGAAAAAGCAACAGACTGATCATTGTGGATGCAAAACGGATAATACTAATTCATGAAGGTGTCATTTTCAATAAACATCCCTTTTCGGATACGCTTTTGAATGCTCTTGATAGATGGGTATTCGAGGCTTGATTTCCAGCACATGTGAATTATGTCAGCGTTTAAAAAAATAACAGAATTTTAATACCTTTTGAGAAGAACTTTCAAGTGGCCCAACGATCAAATCAGATATCTTGGCGATGTTTCTGACGGATGAAGTAGAACGAACATGTTGTAGAGAAGCAATCCAAGTATGAAAATCGGTATTGCAGTGCAACACTACGACTACATCAGGTTCCAACATCATCTGTGTTCGAGATCTTGCGAACTGTCGGAGATGAACTGTGCAGTGTTGTGGCAATCTCTTTATGAACATTAATTTGGCACCGAGTTATTTCTATCATGGTCCAAATGACCGGAAGATCGATATACCGCTCACCGTGCACATGACGTTAGTTGAGTGACAAGTCAGTATTCGCGGATACAAATCAGAATTCTTAAAACGCCGAAGGTTATCCAAAGACAAAAAGTTCATAGAATGAAGTTGAAAATATGTAGAAAAATTACTGAGAGTCTTTTTTTATATGAGAAAACGTTTTCATGATAGAAGAAATAAGATAAGTTTACCCAACAGCAACAACGACAACAACAACTGGACCGTTTGTTGATTTCATCTGACTATCCTTCGGATTTTACCTTCACGCACAATTATCAATTCATCAATTGAAGCATACACTCAAGTTTAGCTCTTATTAGAGCTCATCAGTATTGCATATCCACCGTCCCACCGTCCGGGATTTGAACTCCGGGCCCATATAAGGCGCATGTAAGGCGTATGCGTTACCACTGTGCCAAACAGCTCATACCATGGCTCAACCAAATGGCCAATTCATGTTTGTTCAGGTGTTATCTTCAGTGATAGCCAGTCGGTTCATTTGGCCTGACAGCAATAATGGGAGACACAGATAACAACCAATGGAACCAGCTGCAATTTGTGAACTCGTGCATGCGGACATACTTCAAATTTGAGGGTGAAATCTACGCACAGATAGATGAAAGGAGCACCAATGGGATTACCAATTTCTGGATTCAAAGCCGAAGCTGAATTGCAAAAGCTGAAGAAGGAGGTATTAGGGGTCAAGGGTCATGCCAAAACTTTGGCTCCGATACGTTGATGACACATTCGTCATCTTGGAGAAGTCGGAACTGGAAAAGGACAGCATCATCAATAATATATTCAATGGCATCAAATTCACAATGGACACAAAGAAGGGTAAACAACTGGCTTTTTTGGGGCATTTTGATGATCAGAACACCATGGGGAAAACTGAAACCAACGGTCTACCGCAAAGCAACGCATATGGATTAAATTCTAAACTTCAAAAGTAATCATCCATACAGCCACAAAAGATGTTGTGTTAGAACCTTGTTCGGAAGAATCCAAACGCACTGCAGCAACGACATACTGAAGAAGAAACAAGAAAGATATCTCCTCAGAGTATTTGCTCGCAACAGCTACACCCGCAACGTCACCAAAAGTACTCTAACCCGAAGAAAGAAAGAAACAACAGACGGAGAATCGGGAACAAAAACTACTCTGCCGTACATCAAGGACGTTTCGGAAATGACAGCAAGACTCCTCAGATCATGTCTAATCCATGTCGCCCACAAACCAATCGCTTGTCTAAAGAGACTTCTGTCGAAACCAAAAGAAGAGAACAATGGAAAAGAACAAGAGCAGCGTTATCTAAAAAATAAATTGTAAGAACTGCCCAAAACACTATATCAAACAAACTGGGAGAAAACTGTCAACAAGGATCTGTGAACACCAAGCGGCAGTCAGGAGACGTGATTCACTATCTTTAATTTCTCTCTACGAAAATGAAGAAGGACATTAGTTTGACTTCGAATCAGTGGAAATTATCGACCAATCCCGATCAAAACACTCCAGAGAATTTCTCGAAGCTTGACACTCTTTACTCAACTCAATAAACAGACACACCGAAGTGAATCATATGTACACGCCAATGCAACTCAAGGATCAAATGATGCAACAAAAGGGTCACGCCGTGACCTGAGAACGGACCAAAACCCGCAATCAGGACGGAGGGACAACCACCTCCCGTACCAACCTCACTCCCACCCACCGGTTTACCGACGAACCGAATCAAACACAATGAGAACAAGGGTCAGCAATGGTCGGTAGAGAAGAACAGATATAAACGAACGGGCACAAGCAGAAGACTGTCACTTCATAAGCACTGATGATGTCACCTCGGCTGTTGTGATGAGACGTTTGCAAACAGATTTCCAAGCTCGGCGAACAGGTGAAATAGAATGAATTGGCATTTTGATTCAGCCCTGGCATGAGCTGGTTGGCATAGCGGTAACGCAAACGCATTACGTGCGATAGGTCCGGAGTTCAAATTCCGGACGGTGGGACGGTGGATATGCACTACTGATGAGCTCTAATAAGAGCGAAGCTTGAATCTGATGCTTCCGAGTGTACGGTTGAATCGATGAACTGATGATTGTGCGTGATGGTGAAGTTCAGCTCAAATCAATAAAAATCAGTTATCCCACACCACCACTCGCAAGTAACTGTGAGTCGAATGCGAAATAACAACTGTTTATGTCTCGTTGCAATTGGTGTGGTCATTGAAGCCGCATTGATGGGGCTCGATTCTCTTTAATACAATTCAGACTTCCAAGCCGAAAATGTGGCAGAGTGAGTTTAGTGATGAATTATCTCGTCGTGAAGCGTGAACTGAAAAGGTGATTTGAACGTATGGATTCAACTTGGGGGGGGGGGGGGGNCGAACTCAGTACCTCATAAGTGTAATGTAAGTAGGTTATCCTCTTGAACACCGCTTAGCAAAGATTGGTTTTTCCTCTGTCTGTTACACAATATAGCACTCGCCCCGTCCACATTGCGAGTTTAATACAGACAATATGAGGCATTTCAAGCTTATTGTACTCGGTTATAAACAGTGCAACCTGACAAATTATAATAGGATCGTAATTAAAGAATTACTAGTGAATTATTTATGCGATTGACAATTGAAACTTCTAGTAACATACTCTGTAGGTAATTCACTTACAGTTTAATCTGAACAGAACCTGCTGAAAAAATGTTTGTCTGTTCAAAATTCGTAAATATTTGAAACACATTTAAAGGAACATTTTGTGTTCTGACTGATATGTAGCCGGATACCATTCCCAAAACAGTGACAATTGTGAATTTGTGAAATTCTGATCAAACATAAAAATGAGAGTACAATGTTTGGTACTAGGTGTACAAAAATCCAAATCAATACCACGAAAATATCAAGACCGTATTTGAATTATCTACACTGTTTCAAGAACATTGCAGGTATTCTAAGGGACTGATTTTAAGCATTCCTACCAGACTACTTTACGGTATCCGGTTGCTTGAGTGAGGATCTAAAGACCCTTCTATTGATCGTGTTAAACTTTGTCAAACTGCTTATTTTCAATGTACTGTTGGAAAAAGGGATTCGGATACAACAGTTAGCGTCACAAGTCAATGAGGTCGATGGTTTATTTTTTGGTTCCGGTCCGAATGGAACACTTTTACCGAATACTTTTCCTCATCGAATCATTTCGGATTCACTGAGAAAAAAAAGGTCACTGTATGATCTGTTGGATATAACACGTATCAGTTTATCAACAGGAGATGCCAATGCAATGAAATAAATTGTTTTAAAAAAGTGAGAAAATGTTTACAAATCTCGACACCGGGATTTTTACACGGTATTCAACAATTCACTTTATTTTCCCGGGTCATATTTTCATCGGATTAATTCATCCGCATGTAATAGATTTGATCCGCAAACATTCCGTGGTACATCGGACAAAACTAACAAACCTACTTACTTCTCATTTGATGGTGATGATGATGATGCATGGTAACACGCGTTTATGCTCCAAGGGCCATCCAGATCAAACAGTGCATTTGGAAACAATCATACTTGCTTTCTTTCGGGGATGATCAATTTAATTTAATTTGTTCATGCGGACAATTCACCAGACGTGTGCATGTGTGTGTTTGTGTGTTTAACACAGGCTTGTTAGACCAGTGTGGTTTGTGTTATTATATCGCGTGAGTTCTCGGAGAACTCACCAACACACCAACATCCGTAGCCCGAGTTACAATCATTTCACATCAAGTCCGTTTGAGTTGCTTCTGACAGTTCGTCGGCACAAAAGGAGATACAATTTCACCAACAGACTTTGTGTGTCATGTCGACACAAGGCCAATGATTACCGCGACACAGACTCCACTCATCCACCCTGTCCGATTCCCGGGCTGGGCATTGCAGACCAGTCCAGTGGTGTAGTAGTAGTGCTTGTTTTTTTGGATTCTCTAACGAGCATGTTCTTTGTTAAACATGAGATTGGAAGATTGGAAGCGAACAGCACGAAAGATAATTCGATTCCGACAGGACAAATTTATTGTGCTTAGACGCAAATAGTTTTTGCAAACACATTTTCCGATTAGAAAAAAATATTCATTCCACAATGTTCTCCTGTTCAGTCACTGTAATTCACTGAGTTCAAAATTTAACAAGAACAATCAGTTACGAAAAAACACCAATCGATTATTTTGTTTGTGGTTAACTATTTCAAAAATACGCTGATTTGTTTCATCTTTTCTCAAGAATGTTTGCACAATTTGAGTTCGTTAGAACCGAGAGCAAAACAAATACTGCGAGATGTTAACATTCCTTTTGTTCTCTTTATTCGCTACAACGTGAAAAAACAATCTGGTATATATACAAGAATGTTTTGATAACCACAGTGGTTTAAAGGACAATAGTCATGGTGGCGTGGGTGAGAGGGTAGGGTGGGAAATCAGTTCCATGGCACTCGGACTGATTGTGTGAGAAAGTTTTGTGCGCACAAGATTGAGTTATGTAACTTGATTGGCATCGCCTTGCAAAACGCCAAAATCCTGGGGTTCATGGTACGTAATAGAGGCTTGAACGACAATTGTGGGTCAACGATGTGTCCAGTTGTCATGAGATGTTTTGCGATTGATGGCCACGGATTTCTCAGATCATTTTGACCTCTAAGACTTTGTTTGGTCATTGTTTATACTAACGCCTTGAGAATGTGTTCAGACATCCGCTGTGATAGGGGCCGCATCGTTCTGCCGATATAAGTGTCACCGCAACTGCAGGTGAACTGATAGACGACATGTGAAGCCGGTTTGTACGGCTGGTTCTATTTTCGATTGTCTAAACGAAGTCCTCGGGTATACGATATCAGTTGAAGCTGTGCTGCAGAAGATGTTCAACACAATGCGCCTTGATCTTTTGACGCACGTCGTTCATTGTATGATCACCTTTTGGTATCTCAGCAACTGAACGCGAAAAGACAATAAGTTGCCACTAGTTGGGTTACAGATCACCACCACCACCAACAACAACAACAATAACAATAACAACAACATGACTGATAATTTTTCCAGGTTAGTATCGCTCATAAAAAACCTCTGAGAGGTAGAGAGAGACATAGTAGTATGAATTGTGTTGAGCTAAATCGTCTACTTTGATAGAGCGCTGCCGGTGGCACAAACGGATGACTTTATACATTATTTTAAGCATCATCATATACTGTACCTTCTGAACACAGAGTAATGAATCGGAATATCCATAATTTTCTTATAACATGGTTTTGGTGTTTACCCTACAGTTCATCGCTTTATTTTCGACCGGCGGACAGAATCTGTCAAACAGCGGTCCAATACTCTACATATGTTTTTTAGTTATATCACTTGGCATTTTTGTGTATATTTCACCAACTGAGGGGCGCATAGATCGATTTTTCACAAGGATCATTCCGAGTTGAGCTGTCAGCATTCCCTTGAGATTTGCGTGGAAACGCATTCCGGTGCGTGTCTGTTTTAAAAATGAGACATTGTCTCTATTGAATTATTCTGAATGTGAGACGAATATATTCTCTGAGACTGACAGTCAGTTGTCTAGCGATGTCTCATCAAAAATGGGGGGGGGGGTGAATCCCCTTTTCGCACAAACGACTGTGGATGAAAATATGAAACACAGATTTTGACGAATAAGCTATCGCGTACAATAAATCTGTTGGGATAGTAAAACAAGTTCTGTTTGACATGTAAGTGAATGGTTCCATTTTGATTTAGGGAACGAACACAACAGTTTTAATTCCTGTTCTGCGGAATTCGAATGAAACGCCTTCCCATTTCAAACCTGCCAATAAGTACAGTGTAACAAAACTGGAAGTCTGTTCTAATGATAGGACAATACAGTACCACAAGACAAATCAATTTATGGTATGATTCATAATATGTGAACCTCGATTCTGGAGTTCTCTGGGTTAGAAGAGTCATAAAGATATTTTCAGGTATATAAGTGCATCAAATAATAAGAGTAGGACGGGATTCCGGTTACAGTCAAGGTGCTCTCGAAGGAGGACAGTTCACTGCTGTGTCAATAATTGCTTGGTTATACAGGAAATCGATAACCGGAAACAAACGGATGTGAACGGGACAAATGAAGAGCAATGCATAGAATGGATCATGAGACGAAAAAGCGAACAATAAATGATTCTGAATAAAAAAGAATCAACAAATGGGATCACTAGGTTTCTTTTCAATACTTCGTTTACCGGTCACTTACAGTGTATTATTCCAAGTTAGATCAAAGTGTGTGGGAATAGTGAGTGAGTGCATCAGTCGGTCATTTATCTTATTCAAACAGTACATGTGAAAAGGAGATGATGATGAGAAAATGATCGACCAGTGTCCGCTTTCCTTCTCCTCTACTCGATAATCAATATGTGCAGCTCATGATCAACTTCCACTGGGGTGTTTCATGACTACCTACCTACCGAATAGAAGATGCGGACTCCTAAGTGACTGTTTTATGAGCATGGTTTTTTTGGATTTTTTTTTAACTCTAATTACAATTGATAATGAGGTAGATAATAATGATTGGGGTAGGATATCTTTGAACCGGACTACGGTATATAATACTGAATAGATTGACTCAAATGCTGAAAATGGCTTCTGCGTAAGAAATGGATTTTTTTGTTTGCCTTTTTGTTCTCATGTCGTAACAATAGCTCACTCTCTCTCTCTGTCTCTGTCTCTTCATCAGCTGTGGCCGGATAATACGCTAAATCCTGTCCCTGTCCAGACTCACTTTGTCATTTTCTCCCATCGATTTAAACGAATTCATTTCAGCAATAAGCTGAATGATAAAATTGTCACAGTGAAAACAATACCTCTCTATCTGTCCCTCTACGTGGTGGACATTCCGTTAACCCTATCCGATTTCTGTATGAGAATAAATAATGTGAATTCAATTTAGTCCGTTGTGGTAAAAGTAAAAACACTTTTGTTCTTGTCCTGCAAAAGCCACACGTTCATCAGAATCAATAAGTAAACAACTTAGGAATCTGGAAGTCATTTCGCAATAACGTTTTCGGTTTTCGATCGAGACTAGTGGTTCCTGTCACACCTGTTCACATAACAAGGTCCGGCACTAAGTCGGTTTTAGAGATCATCCACATCGAGCGCGTTGTTCAAACATCTGAACCAGAACAAAGTATACTTTTGAAAAGCCGGACTCATCCTGTTCTGAATCACCCCGGTGTTTGATGAGACCTCAAAGGATACAAATTTAAATTCATTTTTTTATCCTGATTAAATTACAAATCTGATGCTTATTGAATCGCATAGGATTTGTACATACTGGGTTCGGTTGGTAGTACAATTGAATAGTAATTTATGACGTTCACTTACGGGTGCTGAAAAGTTATATGATTCAATGCTTTATCCAGTCGAGGGTTCGTGCATAAAAAACTTGAGGTGGAAGAGAGTTCCAGGTATTACAAAGTCTGAGACTGGAAGAATGACGCCTGCAGTTTGGTTGACTTTTTTGGAGCAAAATTTTAAACTGATGTCCTCGCAGGTGATCATTCCTGGATAGCGTTAGTAAAGTACTACACGAGTGGTAAGTTGATGTAGTATTTGATAAATGAGGATCATGTCTCCCCGTATTCGACGGTATTCCGACGAATAGAGTCAGAAAATTTGCAGCCTTTCACCGTGACTCTTAGATTGTACTGCTTTGACCATTTTGGTTGCTGTTCTCCGCGGACGTTTGAGTGTCTTTTGGTCGCGAATCAGCTATGGATTTCAAGCCTGTATAACATACTCGGTGTGTGGTCTAATGTATGCTGATAGTAAACGAGGCAATAAATCTGTTTCGAATGATCTAAAAACACATTTTAGCAATCCAACGTGTTCTATGGCCTTTGATGACGCTCTTGCGCAATGTACGGAACAACTCAGATCATCACGAACGATAACTCCCAAGCCATTTCGTTTGGAGAACGCGATAAGTAAGTATGGTAAGCGACTCCTGTGGTACAGCGATACAATCTTCCATTTCTCAACGTTGAATTCGATGTCATAGTGATAGACCATCGGTAAGCTGCGTCGAGCGTTTCCTGCAAGGTTTCATAGTCTTCATGTTTTGGCGTCGTCAGCGAATAACAAGCACTTTTCTCCAAGGACATCTGGGTAGGTCAGCCTAAAATTGATATCAGTTAGGTTAAACATCACTCTCACACACACGAGCACGATTCGAAGAGAAACATTTTACGAATGCTACTGTTTTCCCCTGGTCTATGTATCTGATTCAGTTTCAATTGACAGGACTCAGAAAAATTAGCTCTCAGAAATCATTTATTAGTTTCGGAAAATACTTATTATAAGTAATCACAGCCTGAAGCAGTCCATCTTGTCGTGGAATTACCAGGGCTGTTTTCAATTCCTGTTACCGTGCCATCAAGGTGTTGTGCAGCGATGTTAACAGTCTCAACTCTTAGCTCGAAAGATTCCGGTTTCAGCCCCGAAAGGACAAGAAAATGTTCTGACGTACTACAGCAGTGGCAAACCTGTCGTCCAGCGCTGATTGTCAGCTATCAAATATAAACAAAAATACCTTGGAAATTCAGGAAATGAATGAACCTTCAACGACGGAAACCGACACGACGAAAACAACAACACAGAGCATGTAACGTAAACATCCTGCGGGCAATTTCATATCACATGTCATGAGCTGCCCGATCTGTTTATATCCACCTCTTCAGTAGGGAATATAAATAGTGAAACACACAAATAGTCCTTACGCCGTTCCCGTCAGTCGTGAAATCAGCACTTTTTTCGATTGCATGTGTACATACGCACACAAACATGCTCGATGCATCCTCGGACGCGTGCACCACGCACGCATCACAATCTGATTCAAAATAATCCGGATTATTGAAAACACAAAATTCAGTCTGTTTTTTCTCTCTCTAAGTGTATGTGTGCACGTGACTTAAATTCGATTTTTTAATTGATCTGTCAGAACCTCGATGGTGTAGCAACCTTCCCCAGCCAGAATCAACACCTCACTGACAAAACATCTGGTGTTTTACAACCCAACTGAATTATGATATAGCCGGGGGAAGGCGGTTATCTCTTATGCTTCGCTACCGTCATTTGTCACGCAACTATCCAAGTAGGAAAAGTAATCCACTATAATTAATTCTTTACCATTTAGTTTCAGAGCGAGATTAGGCGACCCTCAGTCCTGCAGCATCACTTTGCACTTGGAAGGTGCGAATCACATACTGAATGTGTCAATCGCAATTGTTAGTCTATCAAGTGAGTTTTGCTCGTCTTTCATACCTTCAAACAGACAGACGACGTCATCAGCCTACTCCAAACCTCACAGCTTTCCTCCAGCTGTCCATTCAAATCCTACCTTTTGGAGACCATTTATTGCGTTCTCCAGTAGGTCATCTACGATGAAATTGACCAGGACTGGCAAAAGAGGAAACCCTTGAAGAACGATGGTGACTGCTGGTGACTAACGGTCTACTCAGTTCGTGGTAAAACCTCATTAGACCAGAGTGTATGTGAGTATCAAAGCAGCGCAATCATCACCTATTGTCAACATTCGAAGCGATCACGATTCGATTCAACTATCGCCACAACACACACCCCTCCCTCCTCGCATTGTTGTGTGCCCAAAACACCGAGTTGGCGATCTGGATTTACCACAAACGCAAGAGTGACATGAGGCGTGTTATCTAATGAGTGCCACATCGTTTATGCTTTTGATTCATTCCTCAGTAAATAAATGAAATTCGCAGAATGATCTGAACTCTCATGCGCACCGTAATCTATTATCCGTCCAAACACGCATACAAAAAACGGGATCTACCTTGTTTTCCGTCTTTCTTGACTTATGTGATTTCCAGTAGTATATTTGGCTAGTCCATGATGCAAGAAAAACTTGTTTTTTGCCCAAATAACGTTTTTTATTTTACGAATAAGTCTTTGGTGGGATAGGAGGCACTTCCGTCGGTTACTGATCATCTCATTTGGCAATCCTCGGCACGCTCACATTGTCACTTCCGAAATCCTCGAGTATGGTCACGGAGGCGGGTGTCTATGGCTATGGTTGGTCACCCTACCGTTGCACCTCGCGAAATGGGTCCATACGATCAAGCGTTTCAAATCGCCTCTGCTGAGGAACCCACTACTTGCTGTGTTCTCGTGACAGAGATGTGTGTTTTCCGCAGAAGTGAGAGGGCGTAAAGCGAAACGCTGCGGTCGATGGACCAATGACAGTTCGCCCAAGGGAGTACATCTGTGTGTGTTGTTGTTGTTGCATTAGACGACTGAACATCTCGGTGTAATCTTCTTGGTAACCTGTTTTTTTTTGTGCACACTTCGCGGCCCACAGATAGTTCCAGTTTTGGTCTCAGTACTCATTTCCTGTGACAGTAAGATCACAGAAGTTGCTCACACAAATTATCTACGACATCCATTCGCAGCGAAAAATAAATTGTGACTACCAATTAATTAGTCAATATGTTTGGGGTTTGGTGTACCCCTGAGAGTTCACTCCTCGAGCTCACAGTTTGCAGTTATGAGGTATTATTGAGATCTGCCGTGCACAAAACACGGATCTGTTCACTTGCATGGCACGTGGCACATGACACAGCATCACAGCGATCAAGATATAAAATATCCCTTTCCCTTAATCTATTACATCAGCATCAGACGGCATACGTGAACAGAATTGATATTGGTTGTAAGTTTCACGTGCTCTCAGACAGTAGTTATCCCATCGTATGCATTCACAAGTACAGCAAACCGATCAACACTAAGCCTTTTTCGCTAGTGGTTATGAGGAAAGATTTCCGTATCGAACTAACTTTCAAAGGGGATGATGTGTCAAAAAAGATATCTCAGTACTTAACACGCGCCGTGGAAAGGACATACAATACCGTAAAACTAATGATTTTGTCCGGGACGTTTCGTTGTATCACAATCTGGATCCAGGAGATGTTCGAGTCAACTCCAGCGGTATCTAATCTTTTCATTGTAACTGCGTTCAGCGGCACATCGGAAGGAAAGAACGTCATTAATCAACCAGGATGTGTGAAGATATCCCGAAACACCCTGATCTTCGCGGAGGGAAACTATGATCCATGTCAACTGCCCGTCATTTGTCAGATTCCGGTCACTATGTAGACGCACCCAAAACGTTTTGAGTCATTGCGAGGCCTCGAAGTTCACGGACCTTGCGATTTTTCGAAGCGGTAATTATTTATTGCTTGAATCTGCAATTAAGTGTTCCAAAAAAACATTTGTGACGCAACTGTTGTTGCCGTTGTAAAGATGATGTCACACTTGATACCACCCTACCCCAGTGTGTAGGACATGACCTTGTCTCTCCGTCTATCCAGCACATTCACCACATTGTTCGGACCAGTTTACCTCCATATCCAATTTGTCATCTAACTTGACCTCAACCTGTAACCAAACTCAAATTACGCAACTCCTTTGTCCACCACCACCACCACCACCACCACCACCAACACCGCCTCCATCGTGCACAAATGACTCATTTCAACTCTTATGCTTCTTCATTTCACATGGTCATATAAATGTACGTTTACAGACGTATGTTTTCTTTTGTTGATGGGATCGAGATGACGCATGTCGTGCGAACTGCAGCGGCAGAAAATGCAAAAGATAGTCAAGCTTGCTGTAAAAACTGCTATCAATCGGTGGAGCCTCATTTTGTGTCAGGAAAATCCCTGATCAACATACATGCATTGATCATCTCTCTCCGTTTCCCAATACAAATTCCCGTTTGTGCAAACCCTACACAAACACGATATTTGTCAGCAGTTTGTACCAGTTGAAATAGAGCGAAATCGCCCCGAACGCGAATAGCCCAATATTTATGATTCTGGTTTTTCTTGCCAAACTCCAGGTACCGTATTCTCTATGTTGTATTTTTGCGACCGATAGTGTCTTGCAGTTTGCTGTTCCGTGGCCTACAAATACATATCAGTTTACGCATTTATGTTTGAGTCCAGATTGTGTGCCAAGAAAACATTACATAGAATGGCCCGGGATTTGCTCGTTGACTAGATACTTCCAGGTTGTCCAGATCAGAGCAGATGAATTTCCTTGGAAGCCGAGCTTCTGGTTAAGCAAAGCTTAATCCGCAAGGCAGTAAGTAGAACGGTGTCCATCCAAATAATTGGACCATACGTCCTTTGGATGGGGTCAGTCAGACGTTCAGCGTGGCCCAATACACCTGCATGTCCATTCAAGCCGATGACCATTACCACAAGGAGGACGTTATGTGCGCGTAGTCTAGACAGTTCTCGTTGATTGGTTTGAAATCAGAGTGTTTCCTAAACTTCATCATCTGGGCGAATTGCCGATGGTTCACCGAATCGTCTAAAGTCCCTGTGGGGGATTTTCGTCCTCCGCTTTTGTTTAGAAAACGTCTCCAACACGGAAAGAAAGTTAATATCGCCTCCTCACCAGAGGCGTGTTAGTTAGTTCATATGCTTGATCGTCTAAGAGCATCAGGCAGTCCTGGTCAAGCGTCGAAGGTCATCAGTTTATCGATCCAAATGACGTGTGTCCGAGTCTCATAGGTGGTGTTACATGCCTACCCTTCGATTGACCGTTACCGCTTCCTTAAAATCGCATCAATACATATTCAATAAAATAAGATAAAAGGTGAAAAGTATCAAGAGAATTCACGAGGTTCTGGAGAACGTGCAACCACAGTTGCCCACTTCCGACCAAACTGAAGCCTTCGGGGGTATATAGATTTACATCAAATGCGAGAGGCATGTCATAATGTGAGGCATAGGAGCCACGGAGTTGAGAGAATCGACTATGTCAAATAGAAACAAGCTCTTCGGCATGATCATATCTTTAATATTATTCGGCAGAACGTTTAAAGAAATGTAATTTCGTCATGCGGTATATATATACATACATACATTATATCGATATATGTATATATATATTTCATAATAAGTAGTGAGAATAAATGGACAAACTTTCCCTTGAAGCACACGACCGGTTTCGCGGTTCTTGTCGCTCGTCAGGCATACGTATCCGGCAATCATTTATATACTTGTATCCAGGAAGTGTATTTTCGTCACAACAACCTTGTCTGCAATACCGGGTGACTTTTCGACAGACAGCTCTTTCAGAGCCAGTACATATATAGAGATAATGTTAGTTGGTTTTCATTCATTCGTGATGGAGTGGTGCCCCCAATAGGCTCCCTGTGGCAGGATACTGCACCCATTGTTTGTACATTTGTCCTGAAAATCGAGATAGGTTTTTTGCACATACCTCAATAGGATCCCTGGTCAAATCAAATGAGCATCAAATACGGAATTGTTTTTGTAAGTCAGAAAATATCATCTCCTTCGGAATTTCATTCACTTGCTGAAAATCTATCCCACATGCAACAGTTTTCTGATTAATCTAGCCTCAGTCTTAACATATGTAAGTGTGTAGAGAGTATTTTCAGTCTTTCTCGCTCCTCATTAACAACGGACTCCGCTGCCCTTAACGATAAACCTGTATCCAAAATGACCTCAGTGAAGTACCTGGGTGTCACCATCGACAGTAACATTCGTTGGTCTACACATATATACAACTGTATGGGAAAACTGAGACGCCTGTCTTTTCAGTTACGCAAATTCAGGCAATTCCGAACCCCACAGTCAGTCCTGCCATCCTTCGTTCACCAATGTGTTTTACCTATTCCACTCTATTGCTCCTCTGTAGTGTTCCTCGGTCTTTTAATACAAGACTTCAAAGCAATTCGCCGTGATTTGGTGGTATTCAGTCGTGCACCATTAATTCTGATCGATTCATTATTCACAGAACTCCTTGATGATCACAGCAACTGTTGTGTTAAATTTGCCCATAAGATTCTAGATGACCCTCTTCATCCACTACGCCATGATTTATCGTCTTGTCGTTCCCATGCGTCCACACGCTCCTCATTTCGACAGCTACTCTCTCGCATTAACATTTAAAAAATTCTCCTATACCCTACCTGACCCGACTCCTAACCAAAAAGGAACAGGTTTCAAATGAACTACGTCAGAGTTTTGTACATGAGGCAAATATCACCGACATTCTTTAGCTCTCGCGACGAGCAGTGTACATTTTTAGCTAAAATGTAAGCATATATGCCTACATAATTTATACAAATACAAAATATAATTTGAAAAACACTAGCCACGCTGTTTGCGTTCCGTGTGAAATAACGAGTTCACAGGCGCATCAAAATCATGTGACCGCTCCCGGTATACATATTGATTTATGAGCGTAGTGCAATTATATTTCAAATTTCCTCACCAATGTGGAATATTTCACACAGATGGCCAGTTTGGCGATATGCGTTATCAAGCGAATCTACCACTTTTCCTCACTGCCGCTCTCCTTGCACGAACTCAATGTATATCGGATAGAACGCACGGGATCTAGTGTTGTTTGTCATTAGAACGTTTGTGTACCGCTTGTTACCGACGGGGTATCAATGGGTCATCTCTCTTTCTCTCTCTCTCTCGGTGTACCCCCACATGGAGCTCAACCACGTCCCCATGGATTCGTTCAGGTCCCAATAATGGGAAGCTATTTTAACAGAAACACAGTCCCAGTGGGTGTATTCTTACGTGAATGAGGTAATCCATTTCGCATCTGCCTTGGGCCACTTTGATACCGCCCGGCTGATAACAGCAAATGACCTTTGCGTTTCTATAGTGTCCGCTTTAATTTCCCGTGTGTGTGTGTGTATAGGGAAACAATCGTGAGTTAACAAAACAAAAACAACGTTTGCGTGCATCATATCTATAAAGAATGAGAGTTTTCGAATAAGGAAAACGATTAGGTTTTGTTTCCGTGACCCGTCCCGTGGATTTTTACAGGCAGGAATTCCTTAGTCAGACGCACAGGTGAACATAAAACAACAATAATTCCCACAAACTCCGGTCTCTCCTGTGCCATTTTGCAAATATTCATCATGAGGATGAAGATATCGATTTGGAGGGAAGGCAAAATGTTTTGTCCATCTATAGATTAGAGCTTACTTTATTTAGAATATGATAAGATAATAGCTACTGATTTCCATTTGGAACAACAGGAACCATAAATAACATCACGAGGGAACGGGAAATATAACTCTTTCAAGATACGATTATTGAATCGGATTACCGAATTTTGCTCAGCAGCATTGCTCTCATTCAATACAGTTGAAGAAACTCTTCATATATCGAAACGGACTGTTCTCCATTGTGGTTTATTTTTTTTTGCCAACTTGTCCTTTAGGGAAGCAAATAGAGGAATAGGTTCAAAATTAAATTGCAGAAACTTTTCTAATGCAAATGAAAACAGTCCGACAAATAATTGATAGAAGGGAGAAATGTTGACAAAATGTTGAAAATGGGTTCTCGTAGCTCGGTTGAACTGAATTCCATTTCACCTGTTCGCCGAGTTTGGCAATTTGTTTGCAAACGTTTCATCACCAGCAGCCGAGGTGACATCATCAGTGCTTGTGAAGTGGTACCGTTGTAAAATGTTACATCTAGGCTAGAGATTCTCAAACTGACAATAACTACCTGGTGTGGCCAAGTGGTTAGGTCACCAGCTTGTGTGACCTGAGAGTCCCGGGTTCGAACCGCTCCACCGCCGCCCGTCTTCTCAGGCGGCCTTTGTATGGCCGCCACCGGCTTTCCTGAATGTTGACCGCACATTTGTATATTGAATAGTTATCGAAACCATGTGCCGAATTCAGTTTTGAGTAAAGCCATTCGGTTGGTCATAATGAATGAAGCGGTTAAACTGCGCAAACAAAAAGGTAAAGTAACCTGTTTTTACTCTATGAAAATGCAAAAAGAGAGACGCAGTATACCAGATTCACCTTGCCCGATTTATATCCGGAAAACGTTTGCTCCATCTTTTCAAGTGCTTATTGCTACTACTACTACTACTACTACTACTACTACTACTACTACTACTACCACTACCGGTCATAGAATATACGAGGGTTTAGCAAAAGTTTCCGGATACACAAAACGTTTTGCTTGTTACACAACAATAAGCATTAAATTTTCTCGAACTGTCGTCCACTAGCGTTCATGCACACACAGTTCTATGCGCTCAAAAAAAACCTAGACCATCATGTGCTTAACATTTGAGAACACATCGCTCCTTGAAAACGCATCATTACCAAAGGCAGCTCAAAAAAGATCAACATTCTGCTGCTGCTGCCTCTTTAAACCACATTTGTAGTCGTACAAAACCATTGCCCTACATTGTATGACTCGTGAACTGTGCTCTCGGCTGTGTTACTATTTGCTTCTGTAGGTGAGTTGCATCACTAACTAGTATTCACAATACGAGATTACAGTTCACGTGTTCTTTGCCCGGTCAAATTGCTCAACTCGTTTGCCCACAAAAGCAACTTGACTAGATTTGTTTTTACGTCATGATACTGCCTGGGCTACGTCTGGTTACTGAATGGCTCTTTCTGTTTCCACAATTCGGTTTCCAGTGTGTGAGTTACTCCCGAAAAACTCGCAATATAATCGTTCTATATAGATGCGCTTCCATATTAATCTGGTCTGCACAGTTAACAAACCCACTTTTTCATGCGATGAGCTTTGACTAAAATCGTAGATGTCACTGGGGCATCTTNACACACACAGACACACACACACACAAACACAAAGTGATGTGCTCTTACAAGAGAGAAACTCCAGTCAAGCCCGTCGGCGAATAAGGTCGGTTAAATAAATTGAGAATTAGTGCACGTAAACGTGTTTGGATGATGCCTCGACAGACTTAACAATCAGTGAATTATCGAAGTTATACCAGTCAAAAACATGGGTAAGTGAACCAGAAAGCAAGTCTATTTTCTAATGTCAGAGTAAAAACGCCTAATGAACCTAGAGTTAAGATAAAAGAAATGTTATTGATATTGTAACGTGGTAAACTTTTATCCTTTTTCTCTCATCCCGATAAATTTATTCCGTCTAATCAATGACAAGTTAAACTGAATAGATTACTCCCAGGAGCGAGAGAGAGATACAGACAGACAGACAGACAGACAGACAGACAGACAGACACACAGA
>UZAN01040696.1:57253-72136 GCA_900618425.1 Echinostoma caproni
GGAGATTGCGTTTTCAAACAAACAATAGTACAGAATCTGTTAGGCACGCATATCCAGCCTTATTAGGCTAGGCTTAGGCATCGAACTGTGCCCTCGCGTGCCACTTAGAGCAGTTATTTGGAGTAGATTATCAGAATTAGTCCCTGAATGACTATTCACCATCTTAGAAACCTCGATTAGACACAGTTGATTTATTGGATAGCCATATCGAAGGAAGTGTATATCGTAATTGCATGTGGATAGGACTGTACACACATTTGTAGGTCGATTGTGAAAAGCTCCAATGGGATTCAAATCCGCGCATGGACGCTGCCTACGCTTTTGAACGAAACAGACATTGTCAAAGTTTCGTCCCATTGAAATAAAAACGGAATTGCATGAATTGTCTAGCTTACAGCCAGAATAGAGTCTGTATTCCGGGGACCCTGAATGACGAGATGACGCACACATAAGAGATATCCTGTAGAGAAAAGGCTACCCAGAAGCCTTCATTCGAGGACATCTTGAATCGAAATCAAACGATTTATGACCAAAAATGGCTAGAAAGGAGGCATTCGTGAAGGTTTTTTTCAAGGAAGCCGGGGGGCACCAAGAATCCTGGAGCATCACTTGTCAAAAGCCATTCCAAACTGATTTCCCGCGGTCCATCGAAGAATAGTTCCTGGTTTTGACGTAATCGTAAGATGGTGGAGCGTCCATAAAGTATTATCACCAAAATGGTCGAGGGCTTGAACTACCTAACCCTCTTGGATAAAGTGCAATCATTGGGACTATATCCGGATCGGTACCGCCGAATTCGGAGAGAGTTGGTTTCGACGTATCATTTAATGCAAAACCTAAACTATCTATGTCGGCAGCTGCTCATGTTATCGAACAATGTACACCTTTGGGGACACCGTTACTGATTCCAAAGTGTCGACAGGAATGCCGGTGAAAGTCTTTTGCAGTCAGAGTTTGCAGAACTTGGAACGTCCTTCCATCTCACATCGTTTGTGCACCAACCATTGAATCTTTCAAGCAGAAACTTAATGAAACCCCGGCACACCTCACATTTCGACCAAAAAAGCAAATTAGTTGATGACAATATTATGTGATATCTCCGATCCGGAACTTCGAATACGAGTTTGACTAGTGCTTGGAAATGAATCCCATCCAGTGATACCTCCGGGAAGTCCCTCATCTACCTAAAGTATTTCAGGAAGATTTGTTACGTGGAATGAGAACTGGCTTTGTTCATCGGAAAATATTCTGTTGGATGTGTAAAATCACACTATTCTCCACCTCAGCTGCACTTGGCGTTCTGTAGATGTTACGACCGAATTTCAACCGCGGCACTACGCAGAGTGCTTCTAGAGGGGGCCCGTAACGCAACACAAGAAATCCGAGCACACAAGAGAATGTACTATTCGGAACCGGGTTAACGATGTGATGAATAACCGTGAGATGAAACGACGGCCTAAAAGTAGCTCAAGCTGGTGTACGGACATTGGTCGTCAGTGATTAGGGTGTGGTGTGTATTAGAGGAAACTGGCAAATTCTGTTTGGTAGTCAACTTGGTGGATTCCATGCTAAGCGACTGCCTCTAGTGCTCAAAAATGCAGAACGACAAATGGAACATGGACGAGATGAAAGCATAATACCGATATGAAGTCTATGAGTCATTTTAATAAATAAATTCTAGTTACGTTTTCTCCTGTGATTTTGTTATTCTACACCTGATGCATCAGCCATCATTGTCAAAATCATGAAATCGTACATTTTAATGACATATGGCTAATGGAATATCCTCTTATTTCTTTTATCTATTGAATATACAAATGTATAGTTCACATTCAAGAAAGCCGGCCGCGGCTATACAAAGGCTGCCCGGTGATGAAAATCAGGATGTTGCACGAGTTTCGTCAACACTTGTAGTTACACTCTGAGACCCCAGTTGTTTCACCCGTGGTGATATTGACACAGTCGTTTTAGGTTTGGGTATCGATGACATTTTACATGTATAATTACCGATCGGTTCCTTATTTACTCTTTTAACGGATCCGAATCCAAACGATCCCCTTACTCTATCCGTGCTTTATCTCCACACTGGTGGGTTCCGTGTAGCAAAATTTGGAGTAATCCAAACACGACCACTTTTCGTTTCCTCTTTCTCGGATACTTTTGTTGTAAGCTTTATCTGTCAGTGTATATGAGAGAAAAATACCACCAAAGACCTAGGTTCTACTGAATTTCTGTCTTTTTACAGGCCACTGCATTGAGATTCAAATGCTGAAGTGCTCGGAAGCTGCCCAGCATCATGCAGATATTGGAATCTTGCTTTATCTGCAATCTGTGGGTGAATGGCTTTCACAGAGAGAGAGAGACTTCTCGTTATCGTCGATGGTCTAACCATGTTTCACTCCCTTTCGATAGTTTCCATGCGCGAATTCAATGTCAGTATGCCTCTCGAATCCCCTACCTCATTTTAGTTCCACCTTTGGCTCAACCTTTAACCAAATATCTGTTTGGTTTGATCTGCGATTGCTTCTTCATAGGTACTGCACCTTGTTATTCGAATTGGTTGTTCTCTAGAACCTGGTTAATAGACACTCATTTGGTGAATTGGTGGAATACTGTCAAGTGAAATGTTTACCGCACATCACAAAACGACTGTTGTGGCCTGCTAGCACACGCATGCTCGCAAGTCATGCGGTCTAACTCCATTACAAGTTCGATCCATCTCAGTGAATCAGAAGTCAGTATTGGTCTGTTTGCAGCGGTTGGTTCGTGGACTAAACATCGTGCTATGATCCTGTTTAGACGGTACATGTTTGGATCGGCCCATTGGGTTATTCACAGGCACTAGGCCCTGTTGATGATCTTCGCTGTGGGTTTCGCTCTTTAGGAGATCGTTAATTCCCCACTTGTTGAATGCATTCAAATGCGATGGAAATGTTTGTGATAACCGACACAGAGTGCACTGGACAGCTGTTTTGTCCTGTGCTTGGGACTCGTTAGCAGTGCGTACCTTTTGTGTTCCTGTTAGGATTCGAACCGCGAACCTTTAGGGAGAGACCTCAAACATTCAGCCCCAAGTTACACGGTCGACGATCGTTACCCTGTATGAATGGCTCAATTAATTTAGACGCGTTGCGTTATAATCCTACAGGCGGTGCTCGATCGAGGATAGTCGTTTATTGTGAATTACAGATGGGATATCAGTAATTTGGAATACATAACGCAGAAATTTCATTTGAAACGCACCATCATCGTTCTTGACAGCACATCGGGTAAAGAATGTAGCCAACGGTAGTTATTCGTTGAGATACAGCAATTTCACCTCAGTGGGCTTGTTAATTATTGATCGTCGAAAGGAATCATCATCATCATCATCAACTATTTTACATACTACTCACAAATGTGAGCAATGNGAAACGAGTAACAGGAAACAAAAGCAAAACGTGTAGGACACTGACAGATCAAACAGTGATTGCATGATCAAAACAAGTTAAACTTAAGAACTGTAGAAAACGAGCAGCTGCAGAAGGGCCGCTCAGCCAAACTACACTGAGCATTTCTTTGTTAAGGTGCGAAATATGTATATTTACACTTAACTATTCAACAGCATAAAGCAATTTAAAGTGAGTGCATTTCGCAGATTCGAACCGCGCGCGCTGCAAGAACATAATTTTGACATCAGCTTCCGATTTCGTTTTTGCCGGCGTTTTTCTTGTTACAACTGGACTGCGGACAAAGTGATAGTCCTTATTGTGGTTTCCCTGATTGCGTAATAATATTGCGCAGGGCGGTTCCTCGTTCAAGCATCATTCACCAGGATGCTACTAATTGTCCTGAACCCGTCACACTTCTGCCTTGAATCCCTGTATCAATCTGCATGAGGTTTGGTGAAACAGATAGATAGTCATCGCTAAAGAGATTTGACGATCCATTTCAATTAATTCCATCTTGTTTAATCCCCGTCAGCAGCAGCAGCAGCAGCAGCAGCAATAAAAACAGTATCACCACCACCACAAGTTGTCCTGATGCGCTTTCCGATCAATTCATTTTCGTTCGTAGAACCCCTCATTGTAAAGTCAAGACAGACTGTGCATTTCGAACAGGAGTAGAATAGGACGCACACATACGGTTTGCCTGGAATGTGTCCCATGGGACCAATTAGACAAATAAAGCTATCCAAATTTTGCCAATTAATGACCGTCCTCGTTTGAAACGACGACAGGATGATGAGGAAATACGATTGGAAACTGTTATCGATCACTTTACGGGTGGACAGTTAGCACTGCACGCGTGCCAGATGTTCCATTGCTAACCGAAAATCGTCCAAACCAATTGGTTACCACATCGAAATTGATTGACTGGACCAAATGAGTACAAGTAGGTAATTGGACAGGTAAAGTTCTAATGTGTACTAAAGAAATATACGGTATTTAATGAGAATAGAGCAATTTCTCCTTTTTAGAAACCTTCATATTTGGTATTCAAAAAGTGTTTTGTTTTCGTTCAACCGGAATCTTTTCCAATTGAAGAAACGGTCGAAAAGAGTCGGAATGATATTCAGCTGCAAGAATCTTGGACCACATCACCAATTCCATAAAAATGTCACCTCATTCGGTCGATCCGCATTACCAACGGTCGCTTACCATTGGTCTTGTCTGTTCGATCGTCATTCTTATTACTGTCTTCGTCTCTTTTTTTCACAGCCGCCGTTTTTTCTACCAGAATTGTGTAATTTTTATTTTATTATTATTAATATTAATATTATTGTTAATATTAATAATGTGCCTCATAATGTGCTTAATAGTGTGCTTCACTTACTTTCATGTAGTCTTGTTCCACTGCGTGTGTGTATGCTTGCGTTTCAGATTTACCTTTGTTTCAGGCTTCCACTGGTACAGAAATAAATAAATGTCTACAACGCTCATCTACACTTGGTAATGTAAAGATATGTGTTTTCGGGATCCGCACTTGTTCCTTAATGAACAACTATCGCATTGTCGTTCGAATACATTCGGCCGATGATGCGGAACGGGAAACTACGAGTGTGATCTTCGAGGTACTGCTACCTCCATATGAACTGATCCCGTTCTGAACTGCAGAGTTTGGATGTTCCTATATGTTTTAATTTTCCTGGTGACAGAACAGAACAGGGAGAGAGAGAGAGATTGCCCTATCGAGAGCAGCCATTAGTATGCGGTCGACTATTTGGTTCAACAATCTGGCAAAGGTTATGCTCCAACACGTGGAACAATCGCCGTCCAAATCAAAGCTGTGCGATTCAGCATTTTGTAAGAAACATTCAGTTTCACTAATATACCATATAACCAGACGTTATTTAAGCCGATTTCTCTGGGAAGAATCGCATTAAAATTGTTTTAAGTTTATAGTTGGAACAAAAAAATAACCAGTGTTTTTCACCGAGCATATATATGAAAAATGCATAAAGCAGAGAAAAGTGAAATGAAAAAGCAGTATTATGACATATTAAGAGTTGACAGTGTGAAATCAGCATGCGACATATCGACTACCTCAATCCGGTTGGAATGGGAACGCGTCAGATAGGGAACGTGTCATGTGGAAGAATGAACACTGGTACGAGAAGAACACCTGGAAAGGTCAATAGACAGTGGATGTAACTAACGGAACTCACAAATAAATCATTCGGACAATGTCAGGTCAAAGTAGTTCACCATGGGATGACACGACACACGTTGGAATAACGGCGACGGCAAGTCTTGAAGACCTGTTTGCTGAGAACTGCATAGACTGCTGGAAAGTGATGGACTGTCGAAAGTGAACATAAGTTTTCTGAATCTGGATGCCTTGAGAGCATACTACACTTGATCAACTTTTTTCTGTGGGTGGGTTATCTGAAATTAATGATTTATTTCACACTGAAATATTTCATTGAAGTGATAGTGGAAAGAACACGGAGTGAAATGCAATGGGGGCACGGCTTGGAACCCTAGAATCGAGAGACTGCAGACGAATTCAAGAACATTCTAAACGTTATGATGTAACACAGGGGCTTTATATATTTGAAAGACCTAGAGAATGAGCCATACGGCCGATTTTGGCTATAACCGACATACGATATACAGGACTACCGTCTGTATATCTGAAAATATAGATCTCGGAGTTAATAGATGGATACATTCTGTATGTATAAAACAAAAAAGCATTTGATGGATTTGCACCGTGAAATTCGCTTGATTCATTTCGTATGAGATGGAAGATCTTTGCAGTACAAATGGTGCTTTGCTTTATCGGTGCAAAGTAATCTGGGAGGAACAGCGCCAGTGAGTTAGCTTGGTAATAGAACGGTTTCAATGCATGCAATACATGTTCCGAAGAACAGGCGAGAGGGCGGTAAATGAACAATCAAGGCTTTAATCACACTTCACTGAAGAAGCCTAGTCTGTCTGCGCCCAGTTGACGAAGTAAGTGCGGAACCGCTGTAAGTCGTCCGTTTCAAGTGAATAACAATGATTACTGGTAGATTTTAGAGGGAGAAGAGCTCAAACCAAGCAATGAGTTGTACCTTTCGAGGAAAGAATTAGCTTTTGTGGAGGAGAACTGCGTACTGCACCAATCTGCGCGCACACACACACACACAACACTTATGTTTATAAGTGCTTTGTTCTCTCGGCATCCATGATTGCACATTCTTTCACTGGTACCAGTTCGGCAGTTACGTAGGACGAACATAAATCGGCTGAGCAGGACTGAGCAAGAATACAATAATCGGCGAACATTTACGGTCCTCTCTGTCAAATGTATTCAAACAAATTAAATACATTCAGTGAGGTCACATGGGAACGGCAAATACCGTGGCAATCAAACTTTTGACCACACAAACTGTACAAATAGAAGAAAAAGAAATGGTTTCTTCCGTCCGTCTTCCCCATTCTGTATATAGCCCTTTAAAACTGTGAACATATGCTTTTGTTCTATCCTAGTTAATTGAATGAACCAATCACGTTTATTTCTACCCGACATATAAACACACTTCAGTTTAAGGATGAAGATACAAAAAAAGGCTTACTCGGCATATGTTGTCTGTCTTTGATATCCTCATGGGACTGTTACGCCAGTTGCGAGTGGTCATCGAGTAGCGGAACATGAAAGGGAATAAGAGAGCGTACATTTATACTGAACTGACAATTAGAGTGTGTTACGTATGTGTTGACCATAACGGTGCATCAAAACTGGCAAGAACGAGGGTGATGTGTTATGAATTGGACAATATGAAAATGTTCATTGTGACTTGTTCCACTCTGCCAGAGTGACTTAGACGATCACATCATCTCCAATCTTCTAGCTCGACTAGTTCGTTTGAACCGATTACTTGTCTTAAAGCATTTGTCAAACATCTGATATTGACCAAGCTCGTGCAACAGCTAGCTGAATTTGGAAATATCTTTCAGTTTCCAATATCATACTTGTTTGTCTAACACCTGAGGCACCAGTACTCGTCGTTAAAGTCGTGCACTTGTACATTTTAATGGCATTAGACAGAATAAATTGGTTTTCATGTTTCATGCCAATTTACCATTGCCTGTGATAGAACAGTGAGAAAATAAATAGTGTGAACAGTCTGAACAGTCTGTTAATTGCACAATGTGGTTTTGATAATCACAGTGTTTAACGGACAACAGTCCCGGGGTAGAGGTAAATCACTTCCAGATTCAGTAACCCAGTGATGGAAGCGATTGCGTTAGAAAATTGGATTACTAAACTTGATAAACATTGCTTCCTGGAAAGCTAAAAAAAAAGCTGGATTCACTTTACCAAACTTTACTAATTTAGACGACAAAATTGAGTCAACAATGAGTCCATTTGTCACGAGATGGTTTGCGATCGATTCTCAAAGTTTTCAAGTGTCAGATTGTCCTTTGAGATTGCGCTGCTTCACTGTTTGTTGTAACTGTGTTCTGTGTGCTCGCTCAACCCTAAGGATAAGAGCTGACTTATTTTCTTGACCTAAATGTGATCATAACTGCGAGTGAACTGATAGACGATACGAGAAGCACAGCTGACTCGGTTTTCGGCTCTTTCTCTCACTCAAAGTGCCTAGGTGTCTGGTATCAAATGAAGCTGTGTGGCCGGGATTATTCTGCACAATGTCATCCCTTGCACTTCTGATGATCTTCTGCTGGTCACCCTTGAATGGCATGTCTAGGGCAGACACTTCTTCTGAGTACTTCGCAGATAGGTAGGTGCGGTATTTGGGCCTGATTTTGGTTAGAATATAGTCCAATATGGTGGTCATCGAAGCAATCACATAAAAGGCAAAATTCGAAATCATGCGTTGCAGATACATTGTCCCATTCGAATTTGCACGATGAACCTGTCACGCATGTGTGATTTTTAATCTTTGAGCGAATGATTTTACAGTAGTTGTAGTATGAGTAGCCCGCACTGAACACGAAATATGAATCACGGAATACGAATAACAACTGATCGGCAATCACGGACGTCACGTGAGCACTGGATCACACTGGAACTTGCACGCAGTATCCCCACGTAACCAAGACCCGAGGAAAAAAGGCCACAGGAGTATTAGTTCCTTTATTGAAAGGATTAAGGGAGATTAAATAATATGTACAAAAGAAAATCAGTGATCATCCGAGCCTCTGCTAACCGCATTCTGGGGTTTCTGCCGTTGTTCTATCTGGGCCGTACGGGTTCTTATTGGCAAGTATGATCGACCTATAGTATATAGTTCAGAAGCTGCGACACGTACGAGCATTTCTGACATCACTCGTGAAGGTTGATTAATCACAGTTGTCCTAAAACTGCAACTTATCGCTCTAGGGTATCCGTCATCTCGCAAGCTGGGATCACCATAGTTTTCCATAAGGGGGTTGATCAAAACAATCGATTGTGCTTTCTTCAACCTTCATCTGACAGGTTAGGCCCGACAAAAGTTGAAAATACAATCAAGGACGCGATACACTGACGTATCAACACACCACATACGTGTTTTATGATCTAGAAACATTTTTGTTACTTCTAGTTGATTTCAAAAGCGCTTTTTTATGTTGTTGGCATAACAAGTTGTTGACTTCGCTAAACATTGTTTCTGCGTGTGACCTTGATAAGTGTATCAAATTCATAAAAAGATTTAGTGGGCTTTGTTGTATGTGCTAAGCCTCTGGAGATCCCGGCGGGGGTGAATGGGTGTTCACCGTCCCTTTTTGCATCAAGGTAATTGACCAAACAAATGTTTTCTGTGCTTCCAATTGGCACCAATTCCTCGGTGATTCATTAAAAAGGCAGTGGATGATAACCGACCGCTGGGATGCGTTCATGGCTGCTTGACAGGGAGCATGCACTGCGGTAGGTGTGTTTCTCTCGTTTCGTAAATCGCACAGGAAATAGCATCCCGGGGCAAATCATCCGTCCCAGTGGTTTCGAATTTCAATAAAATAAACAAATACAATCGAGAGCTGTCCCCATTCTGCCACAGATGTGTGTGTGTGCGCGCGCGTATGTGATCTAAGACCCACCGGAAGCCAGTTTGAGTGAGTGTAAACATAAATTGTAGTCGTTTCTCTTCCGGTACACTCTCGCGGTATCACAAATCGGAACAAACACAAACACAAACATGTGACTACGCTCACTCATTTTGTAACCTCTTTTATGTGCAATTTATGTACATTAGATTGTGTGTGTTTTCTATTCAACATTTTGGTTGCAGAAACTGGAGCATGATTGGGTGTGTTCGATTGACATACAATCTTACCGAGATTATATATTTGATTTTCCCTTGGGATATTGAGCTCCGTGGGTCTCCGAAACCAATCGGATTGGTTTTGGTGATCCAAGCCTCCCAGATGAAGCCTACTCTGGAGTGGCGCGTTACCGTTTCCGGACACATGCGATCAATCAAATTTTAAAGGTGACGTCAATGACGCGTCGCTGCTTTTGACTGCACACCGTAGGCAGATCATGCCACAGAATCCGAGACAGTGCAAACAGAAGCAGAACGACTCAAGTAATATTGAAACGCGATTGGTGGAAACCAGGATAACCAATGATCTTCTTTTGTACATATCATTTAATCGCCCTGATTTCTTCCAATAAACAAACCACGAACTGCCATTCCTGTGGCCTTGTCCTCGAGTACCAGTGATGCGAGACATTGCGTGCTAGTGTCATTGCGGTCCAGTGCTTACATGATCCAGTCTGTGATTGCTAGCCCTGATTCGTATTCCGAGACTCGTATTGCGTGGTTTGTATTCCGAGTTCAGTGCACAATACTACTATTACTGCAATCATTACAATTGGATTCGCTGAAAGTCAAACGAATTTTCGATATGAAGTTCTAAGTAACATAGCAGTAGTTCAAGGTCGGCCAAGCATATAAACAATTTAGTCACATGCAGACCTTTATAATACGAGAACTGCATACGTACTAACCGCAATACTTCATGAGAAGCAGGTCATGCGATTGGTAAAACCAAAACATTTGTATTGGGCTTCAGAAGATTATACTTCGCAATAAGAATTTCAAAGGACGGGATGATCAGTACGTAGCAACGGGTATCATCTGATTGTCACGTGATCCCAGTGTTGAATTCCTGTCATGGATTCCTCTCATTTTCCACTGTGTAGTTAACAGTTAACAGTTAGCCATTGGAGTATGTCCCTCTTCCTAGGTTTAAAGATATACTAAATCGATCAGCTCATTGGTAAAGTTCTCTTCCCATTTAATTGATCTTTAGGTTTATAGATAGGTAAGGCAATCTACTATTGCGTCACCATTCGTATCGGTGTCTGCACAAAACACTAAACGCATACAGAAATAATGATATTACTTCAGGCACGTGACTCATACTATATAACACGCTCTTCTGTCTCCTGTCCAGTTTTGTTCGAAGTCATGGAAATCATAGTAACAGATTCCCTGATGGAAATGCTAGAGAAACAAAGCGGTCTATCATCAACGAATCAATATGGATGCCGACAAAAGCGATCGTGCACTACCAATTCGCTCATTGCACGAGAAGAATGGACAAAAGCACTTAACGATGGTGACGTGGTAGACTATTTATCTAGACTTATCAAAAGCGTGCGATCGGATGAACCACGAGATTCTAATGCGGAAACTCTAGAAACAAGGTATTCGGGGCCTCAGGCTTGGTTGGATCGAAGCATTTCGCCGACATCGGACCGTGTCGGTTTGTCTTTCTGATTCGCTTGGTAGTCCTGTGAGCGCTACCCTTGGGGCTCCACAAGGTTCTGTGCTTGGTCCGTAACTTTTTCTAACATTCATAAACGACCTATCGAAGGCTCTTGGGCCAAAATTTGGAATAAAGTGACGCAATCAGCGGGCTCGATGGCACTCCGTGAAACGCGGAAACCAGTTCATCTCTAGTCTCTTCGGAACACGCCACACGCCGCAAGTGAGAAGGACCTGGGTATCATCATTCAAGAAAACGCAAGCTACTTACTTAACCACGCCAAGATGTTGAACGCAACTGTAAACAATGTCGGTTTGCTTGAGCGGGTCTTTGGTTGGTTTGAGTTAGCGCTTTTCCCTGTATGCTATCAGCATACATTGGACCACTCACAGAGTACGCTATCCGGGCATGAAACGCATGGCTACAACATGATTGCAAAATGCTGGAGTGTCCGCAAAGGATGGCCACCAAAATGGTTAGGGGGTTGAATCGTTGTTCATACACCGATAGGATGAAGTCGCTGGGGTTATATTCCAATCACTAACGGCGCATCAGAGGAGATATGAACGACTTTGAACGACTTATGATATAGCGCGTATGCCAAAGCGACAGCGATAACATACTTTTCACTGAAAATTCTGTCCACATTGGATGAATAAAGTGCACTCTTGACTTGACTTGAAATATGCATTTTTAATAACGTTTTTTCTCTCCTACGGAATTCAATCTCCGACGAAATTGGCAAGATCGTTCAGTGAAAAGGATGTCAGCAGAGAAAATGCCAATAAGGGTTTTGCTTTGGCCTATATTAGTGGATATTGTAGTCCATGCTCAAAACAAATTCCAAGTTTTATCATACTTATCCGTTTGCCGAACCCGCTTAGAGAAATAGTGTGTGTATCTTAGACGAGTCAAGCGTTGGCCCAGTGCCATCTTCACTTGAACCTTTTCCATTCGGAATTCCCCATATGGCGTACCGTTCCACAACTGGTTCTCTTGTGAGGATTCTCAACCAACACTTGATCAGTGTCAGATTCAGAATTTATCCTCCTTCTATACCGGCCCGAAAATCACATGACCAATTGGGTTCATTTATCGATCGGTCGGATATTTCATCCACAAGAAGGGACCTGGTGTTTGCCCCCTTCCCAAAGCTCGAGCAGCTTATGCAAAACTGAATCATCTTTCATACAGACGCGAAGTTTTGTTGAAACCGAAAGGTCGGGTATACTGCGCCTATGTTAGGGTCAGTTCTGCTCTACCGTTGCGAGACCTTAAATTTGCGCGTGGAAGATTTTCGTCGTTTAGACGTGTTCGATTGCCTATGTTTACGTATTTTCGCGCGGGTTGTATGGAGCGACCGTGTAAGCAACTGTAAAGTAAGGCGCCGCGTATTTGGTAATGATTCGATGGAGAGTTCGCTGCTTCATCGAATTCAGATTAGTCGGCTTCGCTGGTTAAGACACGTATTGCGTATGCCCAAACATCGTCCACCACACCGCGCCTTATTAGCAGTGTCGACTCCAAGCTGGAAGAAATCCGAAGGAGGTCAACAGATGTCGCGGAGACAAGGCATGAAGAAATGAATAGAGTGATAGGTAGAATCGGTGTCTCTCGTCTTCCATGTTGGGGTTCAAAAGACTATGAAACTGGCTGGTTGGAGACCCTAAAGAGCATGGCGACTAACCGAAACAAGTGGCGTTCTTATCAGGCCGGAATTCTTGAAAAGATATACATGCACTGGAAATGTTTGTCATAACCAACAAAGAGCACTGAACATCTGTTTGGGACTCGTCAGCAGTGCGTACCTTTTGTGTTCCTGTCAGGACTCGAACCGCGATCAGTCGGTTCGGGATATGTATGCACAATTAGATTGTGTACTCTGTGTGTTTACCATGGAGGTTCACTTTTTTTAGCCTCCCTCCAACTAGGCCCCATCCCTCTTCATCTTGTGCTTTATCACTTGTTTTGTGTACATTGTATGCTTGGCAGTGATCAGTGAAGTTCGCTTCACTGTATCTCGCTGTACGATGATGATGATGATGGCACGGCTCGAGCTAGTCCGTGAACAGTAGTGTACCACGAACCACAATCCAGTCGGTCCAGATGAATTGGACTCATGAATGAAGTTATTCGATTGTCCGAATATACCATCATTACTCACATTGTATAAGAGAACACAGAGTAGAGAACAAGCTCGTTTACGGTGGTTCTTCTACAGGTTAGTACATTACAATTTATAGCAAACTGTTTAGAAGGGTGGGGGGGGGAGAAATCATGACAAGTTGGAAAAGAGCGAATCAACATGACCGAATGCTGCTCATACTTTGGTCCTCACCCATGCCCACTGGTTCGGGTCATAAGGGTTGGTAGCTGTGCCATATGTGATACTGAGCAACATGGAAGACTGAGAGTTCTTATTTTTGAGAGCATAGGAAGAGGGATACAGATCGCTTCCACTGTTGCCAAAATGCGACCCCTATTGTTCTTAAATTGGCTAGTACGAACTAAGAAAAGTTGCCGTTGTTCTCTACTCACCGGAATAACAACAGTATCGAGTGAATCATCGATTGCGCGAAAAGGGCACAAGGGAATTCGACCTGTCGTTACTGGTGACAAATCTGTGGGCACAAAACATCCGGTAGTGTCAGTTTACTCCTTTATGAATGGGTAAATCTGATTTGCGAACTACTCTCGGGTATCCATCGTTCAATACAGAACTCGGGTATTGTAGTATTCTGAATAGGAATCGAAATCGAATAGAGCGCGAACTCGGAACCGGACTGAAAGCACACTGAATAGCGCGAAGTCAGGTAGAACCAGGACGAGGTGTGGATACATTTACTTCTGTTCAGAAAATAATCTAAATATATACCACAAGCATCAGACAACCATTGGTCGATTTTTCAATGTCCAATCGACAACCAAATGGTTTATTAGTTTGCCTTCTTGCATCCAGCCAATCCGGTTGATGCAAATTGACACCACACGATTGGTCGGTTATTGATTGGTTACCTTGACTGGTTACCTGGACTCTGTACCGTGGTGCGTGCGTACTCGTTACACGATCACCACAGATTTAATTGACTGAACAAAACTCAAGTCCGCTTTACTATGCTTTTATTTTGCTCAATGCTGATGTACGGTTTCTATCCACAATTTTGGCGCATGAAGCTGATTAACGAGCCCCCTCGGGGATCCAGTCCGTGAGCAATCAGTCATTCGATATGTGGTGTTGAAGTTCAAAGGACCGGGATATCTACGCTGTGCGATTTGTTTTTCTAATTCTTCACACACCACACGTTATCGATTGATCTGAGTCTCAACGCCCCTCATCCGGATGCGGAAAGAGCAAAAGCGGGGCGCCGCTGTAGACGAGTGTTAGAAATACAAATTCAAATTTTTATTATGGGAAAAATTTACAAAGACTTCACTTATCAAATCCCATAGGGTGTGTACACTTTGGGTTCGGAACACGATTCACAAGATCACAGTTAGTCCATGTAAGTAAAATAGAGCTCAGGAGAATATACTATATAGTTGGGTGTTGAAACATAATGTTTGCCAGGGCATCATCAAACTGACGCTTCAAAGATACTAATGTTGGGGTACAGGCCACGTGAGGTGGTAAAGAGTGCTATGTGCTGCACACTCTGATTGCGAACGAATGGTGTCTGCAGTCGGGACGGCTCTTTTG
>UZAN01040697.1:5859-19386 GCA_900618425.1 Echinostoma caproni
TAGTAAAAGTAGTTGTAGTGGCAGCAGTAGCAGTAGCAGCAGCAGTAGTAGTAGCAGAAGATGTTTTAGTAGAAATATTGGTGATAATATTAGTAGTATTAGTAGCACTAGTAGAAGAAAAAGCAATAGTAGTAGTAGTAGTAGTAGCAGTAGTAGTGATTGTAGTAGTACTAGTAGAAGTAGTAGTAATAGTATTAGTAGTACTAGTAAGAGCAGTAGAATTAGTAGTAGTATTGGCAGTAGTAGTAGTAGTAGTAGTGGTAGTAGTAGTGGTAGTAACGGTAGCAATAGTAGTAGTATTAGGAGCAGTAGTGAAAGAAGTGGTAGAATTAGTGAAGGTAGTGGTAATAGTAGTAGTAGTATTAGTATTACTACCAGGTGTAGTATTAGTAGTAGTATTAGTTGCGGCAGTAGAATTAGTAGTAGTACTGGTAGTAGTGCTGGTAGTAGTAGTAGTAGCAGTAGGAGGCGTACTCGACGTATTAGTAGTAGTTGTTGTAGTAGAAGTATAGTTATTATTATGAATAGTAGTAATATTAGTAGTCGTAGGGGTAGTTGTAGTAGTAGTAGTAAGGGTAGTAATAGTAGTAGCAGTAATAGTAGTAGTGGTTGTAGGAGTATTTGTAGTTATAGTAGTAGTATTAGTATTAGTATTAGTAGTAGTAGTAGCAGAAGTAGTAGCAGTAGTACTAGTAATAATAGTAGTGCTCTTGGTAGATAAATTAGATTTATTAGTATTAGTAGTAGTACTAGGATTAGTAGTAGTAGTAGTATTAGTAGTGGTAGTCGGAGTTGTAGTAGTATCGGTAGTAGTTGTTGTAGTGGTTTTATTAGTATCAGTAGGAGAAGTAGTAGTAGTAGCAGCCGTAGGATAAATACTTATAGTAGTATTAGTAGTTGTTGTAGTATTATTAGTAGTAGTAAAAGTAGTAGTAGTAGTAGTATTAGTGGTAGTAATAGTAGTAGTAATAGTAGTAGTAGTAGTTCTATTATTAGCAGTGGAAAATTGGGAGACAAATCATTGTTAGTAGTAGTAGTAGCAGCATAAGCAGTAGCACTTGTGTCATTAGTATTAGTAGTCGGAGTAGTAGTTGTAGTGGTAGTACTTGTAGTATTAGTAGTGTTAGTAAAAATTGTAGAAATAGCTTGAGAAGTAGTAGTAAGTGGATGAGTAGCGGTAGTAGAAGCAGTACTGGAAGTTGGCTGCAGTAATAGTAGAAGTAGTGTTAGTAGTAGTAGTAGTAGTGGTAGTAATAATACTAGAATTACTAGTAGTAGTAGTAGTAGTTTAAGTAGTAATAGTATTAGTATTATTAGTAGTAGTGGTAGTGGTAGCAGTAGCTGTATCAGTAGAAGTAGTAGTAGTAGTAGAAGTATTAGTGGTAGTAGTACAATTAGTAGTAGTAGAAGCAGTAGCAGTAGTAGTAGTAATAGTAGTAGTATTATTAGAATTACTAGTAGTGGTATTGATAGATAAATTAGTGTTGGTAGTAGAAGTGTCAGTTTTAGTAGGAGTAGAAGTAGTGGTAGTGGTATTAATACTAGTAGCAGTAGTAGTAGTATTAGTTGTAGTAGTGGTTGTAGCAGTAGTCCTATTGGAATTAGTACCAGCAGCAGTAGTAGCAGTAGTAGTAGCAGGAGAAGTAGTAGTAGGAATAGTAGCAGTAGCAACAGTAGAATTAGTTGTAATAGTAGTAGTAGTAGTAGTAGTAGTAGTAGTAGTGGAAGTAGTAGTAGTAGCAGTAGTAGTATTAAAAGTGGTAGTGATACTAGTAGTATTAGCAGGAATAGTAGTCGTAGTATTATTAGCAGAAGTACTCATAGTAGTAATAGTGCCAGTAATACTAGTAGTAGTAGCAGAAGTAGATGTAGTAGTAGCGGTAATGGCAGTAGTAGTACTAGTAGCAGTGGTAGTAATACTAGAAGTAGAAATGGAAGTAGTCGCAGTAGCAGTAGTATTAGTAGTAGTAGTAGTAGTGGCAGAGATACTAGTAGAAGCAGTGGCAGTAGTAGTCATAGAATTAGTAGTAGCACTAGTAGTAGTAGTAGTAATAGTAGCAGTAGTAGTAGCCGTAGAAGTAGTGGTAGTAATACTAGTAATAGTAGTAGAAGTAGTAGTATAAGAAATAGTAGTAGTAATAGTAGTAGCAGTGGTAGTAGAAAAGTAAGTAGTAGTAATGGTAGTCGTAGTAGTTGTAATAATAGTAGTATATGTAGTAGTAGTAGTAGTAGTAGTAGTAGTAGTAGTAGTATTAGTAGTCGTAGGAGCGGTAGTAATACTAGTGCGGTAAGTAGTAGTAGTAGTCGTATTAATAGTAGTGGTAGTACTTTTAGTAATACTTGTACTAGTGGTAGTAGTACAAGCAGTAGCATTAGAAGTTGTTTTAGTCGTAGTAACAGTAGTAGTAGTAATAGAACTAGTAATATTATTAATGGTATTGGTAGATAAATTAGTGTGAATAATATTTGCAGTAGCAGCATTAGTAGTAGTAGTCGGATTAGTAGTAGTATTGGTAGTGAGTGTAATAGAAGTAGTTTAGTAGAAGTAGTAGTAGTATTATTAGTAGGAGTAGTAGCAGTATTAGTAGCAGTAGTAATAGCAGCAGTAGTAGTAGCCGTAGAAGTAGTAGTAGTAGTCGTAGTAGTAGTAATATTTGTAGCAGTAGTAGTAGCGGCAGTAGTAGAAGAAGTAATACTATTAGTAGTAGAAGTAGTGGTAATGGTAGTAGCAGTGGTAGTAGTATTGGTAGCAGTGGTCGGAGTAGAAGTAATAGTGTTATTATTTGTAGTAGTAGAAGGATAATTGGTAGTAGTAGTAGTGGTGGTGGCAGTAGTAGTAGTAGTATTAGAAGTAGCAGTAGTAGTAGCAGTGGACGTAGTTGTAGCAGTGGTAGTGGTAGTAGTATTTGTAATAGTAGTAGTTTTAGTAGTAGCATTAGTAGTAATGGTAGTAGTAGTAGTAATATTAGTAGAAGTAGTGGTAGTAGTAGTAGTAATACTAATGCTAGTATTATTAGTAGTGCTGTTGGTAGATAAATTAGAGTTAGTAGTAGTTATAGTAGTACTCGTAGTTGCAGTATTATTAGAAGTAGTGGTAGTGGTTTTCGGAGTAGCAGTAGTGGTGGTAGTAGTTGTCGTAGTACTAGTATTAGTAGCAATAGCAGAAGTAGTATTAGTAATAGCCTTAGGAGAAATAGTTGTAGTAGAAGTAGTGTTAGTTGTAGTATTAGTGGTAGTAGTAAAAGTAGTAGTAGTAGTAGTAGAAGTTGTATTAGTGGTAATTACAGTAGTAGTATTAATACTACTAGTATTAGTAGTAGTGGTATTGGTAGATAAATTAGTGTTAGTAGTAGTCGTAGTAGTATTATTGGTAGTAGTAGTAGTAGTAGTAGTATTGTTAGTAGTCGGAGTAATTGGAGTATTAGTATGAGTAGTTGTAGCAGTAGTAGTGTTTGTATAAGTAGAAGTAGTAACGGTAGTATTAGTAGTAGCAGTAGTAGCATTAGTAGAAAAAGTAGCCTTAGTAGTATTAGTAGAGATCGTAGTACCATTGGTAGCAGAAATAGTAGTTGTAGAAGTGCTAGAAGTTGTAGTAGTAGCAGTAGTAGTAGTTGTAGTAGTAGTAGTTGTAGTAGTAATAGTAGTAGTGGTAGTAGTAGTAGTACCAATAGTTGTATTATTAGTGGTAGTAGTACAATTAGTAGTATTAGTAGTGGTAGTAGTAATAGTAGTAGTAATAGTAGAATCAGTAGTAGTATCAGTATTAACAATAGTGGTTTTGGTAGATAAATCAATGATAGTAGTTGTAGTAGCAGCATCAGTAGTAGTAGTAGTATTATTAGTAGTAGTAGTCGGAGTAGTAGTAGTATTGGTAGTAATTGTGGTTGTAGTAATAGTAGATATAGTAGTAGTAATATTATTAATAGTAGTAGCAATAGTAGCAGTAGTAGTAATTATAGGAGTAGCAGAAATAGCAGAAGTAGTTGTTTTAGTGGTAGTGGTCGTACCAGCTTGAGTACTAGTAGTAGTTGTAGTAGTATTAGCAGTAGTAGTAGTAGAAGTAGTGGCAGTTGTAGCAGTAGAAGTAGTGGTAATAATAGCAGTAGTATTAGTAGTACCAGTAGTAGTAGATGAAGTAGTAGCAGTACCAGTTGTATAAGTAGAAGCAGTATTGGTAGTAGTTGTAGCAGAGGTAGTAATAGTACTAGTAATTTTAGTGGTAGTCGTAGTAGTAATAGTTTAGGTAGTAATAGAAGTAGTACTAGTAGTAGTGGTAGTAGTTCAAGTTGTAATTGTAGTAGTAATAGTAGCAGTATTAGTAGTAATAATAGTAGTGGTATTGGTAGATAAATTAGTGTTGGTAGTAGTAGTTTTAGTATTAGTATTAGTAGTAGTATTAGTAGTAATAGTGGTACAAGTCGGCGAAGCAGTAGTACTGTTTGTAAACATATTATTAGTAGTATAAGTAGTAGTACCAGTAGAAGTAGTAGTGGTAGTAGTAGCAGTAGTCGTAGTAGTAGCAGTAGTCGTTGTAGTAGTGGTTGTAGTAGTAGTCGTATGAGAATTAGTGGCAGTATTAGTAACAGCAGTAGTAGTAGCAGCAGAATTATTAGTACTAATAGTAGCAGTAGTAGTGGTAGTTGTAATGGTAGTAGTAGTAGTGATAGTAGTGGCAGTAGTGTAAGTAGTAGTATTAGCAATAGTAGTAGTAGTATTAGTAGTAGTTGTGTTAGTCATACTAGTATCAATAGTAGAGGTAGTCGTAGTAGTAGTAGCAATATTAGTATTAGTAGTAGTAGTGGTATTATTTATTCTAGTATTAGTAATAGTATTAGTAGTAGTAATAGTAAATAAGTTGTAGTAGTAGTGTTATAATCAGTGGTATTGCTTGATAAATTAGTGTTAGTAGTAGGAGTGGTACAGGTAGTATTAGTGGAAGTAGTAGCACTAGTAGTACTAGAAATAGTAGTAGTAGTAATAGTGGTAGTAGTACACGTAGTAGTAGTAGAAGTAGTAGTAGTAGTAGTAGTAGTAGTAAAAGTTGTAATAGTAGTAAGACTAATATAATAAAAAGTAGTATTGGTATATAAATTTGTGTGATTAGTAGTAGTTTCAGTATTAGTAGTAGTAGAAGTAGTAATATTAGTAGTAATATTGGGAATAGTAGTAGTAGAAGTAGTAGTAGTAGTAGCATTAGTAGTAGTAGTAGTTCTAGGATTAGTAGGAGTAGTATTGTTAGCACTATTAGTAATAATATTATTAATAGTAGTGGAAGTATTACTAGTGGCAGTGGTGTTAGTAGCAGTCGGAGTAGTAGTAGCAGTAGTATTAGTAGAAGTATTATTGGTAGTGGTACAAGTAATAATAGTATTAGTAGTGGAAGTAGTGGTAATAGTAGTAGTAGTAGTGGTAGGAGTAACTATAGTAGCGGTATTGGTAGATGAATTGGTATTGGTAGTATTAGTGATAGTAGTATTAGTAGTAGTAGCAATAGCAGTAGAAGTAGTAGTAGTAGTATCAGTAGTATAAGTAGTACTAGTAACAGTAGTAGTGGCAGGAGTAGCGGTAGTATTCGTAGTGGTAGCAATAGTAGTATGGTAGTAGTAGTAGTAGTAGTTGTGTTAGTAGTACTAGTAATAGTAGTAGAAGAAGTCGTAGTAGTAGTAGCAGTAGTAATAGTAGGTGTACTGGTATTATTAGTTCTAGTATCAGTGGTAGTAGTATTAGTAATAATAGTAAAGTATTAGTAGAATTAGTGTTAATAGTTGTTGTACTGCTTGATAAATTAGCGTTAGTATTAGTACTGGTAGTGGTAGTAGTAGTTTAAGTAGTGGTAGTAGTAGCAGTCGTATTAGTAATAGTAGTACTAGTATAAGTGGTAGTAGTAAAAGTAGCAGTTGTAGAAGCAGTAGTAGTAGTAGTAAAATTAGTAGTATTAGTAGTACTAGTATTAGTGGTATGGGCATATAAATAAGTGTGATTATTAGTAGTGGTAATATTAGTAGTAGTACAAGTAGTACTATTAGTAGAAGTAGCCGGAGAAGTAGTAGGAGAGGGAGTAGTTTTCGTAGTAGTAGTTAGAGTAGTACTAGCAGTAGAAGTAGTAGTAGTAGTTGTAGTAGTAGTAATAGTAGCAGCAGTAATAGTAGTAGTAGCAGCTTCAGTAGAGGAAGAAGTAGTAGTATTACTATAAGAAGTAGTGGTAATAGTATAAGTAGTATTAGTAGTACTAGTAGTTGTAGCATTTGTAATTGTGGTAGTAATAGTAGTAGTAGTAGACGTACTAGTATTAATAGTAGTGGTATTGGTAGATAAATTATTGTTAGTGGTAGTAATAGAAATATTATTATTAATGGCAGTAGTTTTAGTAGCAGCAGTAGTAGTAGTAGTATTAGTAGTAGTAGTCAAAGTACTAGTAATAATAGTAGTGTCATTGGTAGATAAATTAGTGTTAGTAATAGTGGCAGTAGTATTAGTAGTAGTAGCAATAGTAGTAGTATTAATGGTAGTATTATTGGATGTAGTAGAAGTAATTGTAGTAGTAGTAGTGGAAGCAGTTGTAGAAGTAGTAGTAGTAGTAGTAATAGTAGAAGTAGGAGTAGTATAAGTAAGAGTTGTAATATTAGTAGTAGCAGTAGTAGTATTAATATTAGTATTAGAGGTAGTAGTAGTAGTAGTAGAAGTTGTAGTAGTATTAGTTGTAGTATTAGTAGTATTATCTGTAGTGGGATTAGTATTAGTTGTAGCAGTAGTAGTAGCATTAGTAGTGGTACCAGTAGTAGCGGCAGCGCCAGTAGTAACAGTAGTAGTACGATAGGTAGTAGTATTAGTAATAGTAGTGGTGGTAGAAGTATTAGTAGCAGCAGCAGTAGTCGTAGTAGTATTAGTACAACTAGTATCATTATTAGTGGAAGAGGTAGTTGAATTAATGTTAGCAGTAGTATTAGTAGTAGCAGTAGTAGTAGCATTAAAATAGTTCTAGTAGTAGTAGTAGTAGTATTTGTAGTAGTAGTAGTATTAGAAGTAGTTGTGGTATTAATGATAGTAGTAGTAGTAGTAATAATAATCGTAGTAGTAGTGGAAGTAGTAGTATAAGTAGTGGTAACAGTATTAGTAGTACTAACATTAGTAGTAGTAGGAGCAGTAGTAGTAGTATTAGTAGCAGTAGTAGTGGTGGTAGTAACAGTGGTAGGAGTAGCAGTAGTAGTAGTAGTACTAACACTAGTAGCGGTAGTAATACTAGCAGTATTAGTAGTAGTAGTTATAGTTGGAGTAGTAGCAGTAGTAGTAGTAGTACTAGTAGCAGCAGCAGTAGTAAAAAAAGTAGTAGTATTAGAAGTAGAAATTGTGGTAATAGTAACACTAATATTAGTAGTATTAGTGGTAGCAGTAGTAGTTGTTGTAGTAGTAGCAGTAGTAGTAGTAGTTGTGGTAGCAGGAGCAGTGGAAGAAGAAGTAGTAGTATTAGTAGTAGTTGCAATAGTAGTAGTAGTAATAATAATGGTAGAATTGGAAGTAGTAGCAGTAATTTTGTAAGTAGTATTAGTAGTTGAATTGTCAGTAGTAGTAGTATTGGCAATGTAATTAGCAGTAGTAATATTAGTAATATTTGTAGTGGTAGTATTAGTAGTTTTAGTAGTAGTAGAAGTAACAATAGTAGTAGTAGTAGTAGTAGTGCAAGTTTATTAGTAGCGGTAGTAGTAGTGGTAGTAGTAGTAATATTATAGAAGTAGTTGTACTAGAAATAATAGCAGTGGTATTGGTTGAAAATTTGGTTTTAGTAGTAGTGGTAGTAGTGGTAGTAGTAGTAGTAGTAATTGTAGTAGTAGTAGTAGTAGTAGTGGTAGAATTAGTGGTAGTAGTAGTGGTAGTAATACTAGTGGTTGTAGTAGAAGTAGTGGTCGTAGTAATACTTGTAGTAGAATTAGTAANGCAGTGGGACAAGAAGTAGTAGTAGTTGTAGTAGCGGTAGTATTAATAGTAGTAGTCTTACTAATACCAGTATTAATGGTAGTGGTATAAGTAGTAGAAGTATTGGAAGTAGTAGGAATAATATTAGTAGTTGAATTAGTAGAAGTAGTAGTAGTACTGGAATTATTACAATTAGTAGTAGTAGTAGTGGTAGCATTAGTAGTGGTAGTAGTGGTAGTGATTCTAGTAGTAGTAGTAGTAGTCGTTCTATTAGTAGCAGTAGTAGCAGTAGAGTTGGTGGTAAATGTAGTTGTAGCATTAGTAGTAGAATTATTAGTAATGGTAGTAGTAGTAGCTGAAGTATTACTAGAAAATGTAGTAGTAGCAGCAGTAGTTGTAGTAGCAGCAATTGTAGTAGAATCAGTAATTGCAGTAGGTGAAATAGTGATTATAGTAGTCGTTGCATTTGTAGTACTAGTAGTGGTAGTATTAGTAGGAGTAGTAGTAGTACTAGCAGTAGTAGTAGTATTAGTAGTAGTAGTTTTAGTAATAGTAGAAGTAGTAGTAGTATCAGTAGTAGTAGTAATACTGGTAGTTGTATAAGTAGTAGTAGTTGCAGTAGTAGTAATACTAGTAATAGTATTAGTGTTAGTAATAATAGTAGTAGTAGCAGTGGCAGTAGAATTAGTAATAGTAGTAATATTAGTAGTAGTGGTAGTAGTAGTAGCAGTAGTAGTAGCAGTAGCAGAATGAGTAGTAGTATTATAAGTAGTTGTAGCAATATTAGTGGTAGTAGTAGTAGTATTAGTTGTAGTAGTAGTGGTCGTAGAAGTAGTAGTAGTACTAGTATCATTTAGTGGTTTTGGCAAAAAAATTATTGGTGGAAGTAGTAGTATTAGTATTAGTAGAAGTAGTAGTGGAATTAGTAATAGTACTAGCACAAGAAGTAGTAGTAGTTGTAGTAGTTAAACTAATAGTAATAGTAGTTGTAGTAGTAGTAGTAGTAGTAGTCGGAGCAGTAGTAGAAGTGGTAGTAGTGGTAGTAATAGTAGTAGCTGTTGTTTTAGTAGTAAATGTAGTAGTAGAAGTAGTAGTAATAGTAGTAGTAGCAGCAGTATTAGTATAACTAATAGTAGCATTAGGTCAAGTAGTTGTTATACTAGACGTTGTATTAGTAGTACTAGTAGTGGTAGTAATAGTAGAAGCAGTATCAGTAGTAGTAGTAATAATACTAGTGGTAGTAGTAGTAGTTTCAGTGGAAGTAGTAGTAGTAGCAGCAATAACAGTAGTAACATTAGTAGTACTAGTGGTAGAAGTATCAGCAGGTAGTAGGAAAATTAGTAGTAGTGGTAGTGATACTAGTAGTAGTATTAGTAGTAGTAGTAATGGTCTTAGTATTAGTAGTAGTATTAGTAGTAGTAGTGTTAGTATTAGTATCACTAGTAGTAACGGCAGTAGAAGTATTTCTTTTACTGGGAATAGTGTTAGTAGAAGAAGTAGTAATAGTAGTATTAGTACTACCAGTATTAGTAGCAGCAGTACCAGTGTTAACAGTAGTAACTCTAGGGATAGTAGTATTAGTAATAGTATTGGTGATAGTAGTTTTAGTAATAGCATTGGTAGTAGTAGTACTGGTGGTATTATTAGTAGTACTAGTGCTAGTAATAGTGGTAGTGGTAGATAAATCAGTGTTGTTATTAGCAGTAGTAGCGGTAGTTGCAGCAGTGTTATGAGTAAGATTACTAGTAATATTAGTAGTGGTAGTGGCAGTTAAATTAGCGGTATCATTATTAGTAGTAGGGGTACTAGAAGTAGAAGTAGTAGTTGAAGTAGTATTAGAATTAGAATTATTATCAGTAGTAGAATTAGTATTCGTGGTGGTAGCAGTAGTAGTAGTAGTAGCAGTAGTAGTGGTCGTAGAAGTATTACAAGTAATAATATTATTTGTCGTAGACGTAGTTTTGGTAGTAACAGCAGTGGTAGTAGCAGTAGTAGTACTAGTATCATTAGTAGTGGTAGTGGTAGTTTAATTAGTGCTAGTATTAGTAGAAGTAGTATTAGTAGTAGAAGTAGTTGTAGTAGCAGTTGCTGTATTAGTAGTAGTAGTTGTTGTAGTAGTAGCAGTGGCATTAGCGCTAGTAGTGGTAGTAGTAGTAGTGGTATTATTATTATTAGAAGTAGTAATAATAGTAGCGGTAGAAGTATTAGTAGTAATAATAGTAGTAGTAATACTTATACTAGCAGCAGTAGTAGTATCATTTTTATTGGTAGTAGTAATTCTAGAAGTTATAGAACTAGTAGTAGTGGTAGTAATAGTAATCTTAGTAGTAGTATTAGTTGTCGTAGTAATAGTCGTAGTGGTAGCAGTTGTAGTAGTAGAAGTAGTAGTAGTACGGGTGGTATTGTTAGTAGTAGAATTAGGAGTATTACTAGTAGAAGTATTACAAGAAGTAGTAGCATTAGTAGTATTAGAAGTAGTAGTACTAGTAGTAGTGGTAGTCATATTAGTGGTAGTAGCTGTAGTAGTAGTAGCAGTAGTACTAGTTATAATATTAGTACTACTATTATTGGTAGTGGTAGTGGTTTATAAATTAGCGGTAGTGGTTGTGTTAGTAGTGGTAGTAGTAAGAGTAGTAGTAGTAGTAGTAGTCGTAGTACTAGTTATAGTACTAGTGGTAGTAATATTAGTAGTAGAAGTAGTAGTCGCAGTAGTAGTATTATTAGTAGTATCAGTGGTACTAGCAGCAGTATTAGAAGTAGTAATAATAGTAGTAGAAACAGTATTAGTAATAGTCGAAGTATATCATTATAAGTACCAATGGTTTTAGTAGCAGTGGTAAGAAATCATAGTGGTAGTTTTAATACTGCGCAAGTAGCAGTAGTAGTAGTGGTGGCAGTAGTAGTAGTAGCAGCAGTGGTAGCAGTAGCAGTACTGGTAGTAGTGTTAGTAGTAGTAATAGTAGTAGTGGTAGTAGTTTTAGTAGTGGTTCAATCAGTATTAGTACAAGTAGTGGTCCTAGTAATACTAATAATAGTAGTGGTATCAGTAGCAGTAGTGGTAGTAGTATTAGTGGCAGTAGAAATATTAGTAGTAGTAAAAGTAGTATTAGGGTTAGTTGTGCTTGTAGTAGAATTAGTACTAGCGGTAATAGTGGTAGTAGTAGAATAGGTAGTAGGAGTAGTAGCAGTTTTAGTAGAACTAGTATTAGTAGTAGTTGCAACAGCAGTGGCATTAGTGGTGGTAGTTATATTAGTGGTACTTGTAGTATCAGTAGCAGCAGTAGTACCATTTAAAGTACCAGTACTAGTATTATAATTAGTGGTAGTGGAAGTTAAAATGAAGGTGGTGATAGTAGTAGTTAGAGTAGTAGTAGCAGAAGCAGCAGCAGTTGTAGTATTAGTCTTGGTAGATGTAGTGTTATTAGTAGAAGTAGTATTAGTATTATTAGCATTAGTAGTAGCAGTAGTCGAGCTATTAGTAGTAGTCGTAGTATTAGTAGTAGTTGTAGTATTTGAAGAAGTATTTGTAGTAGTGATAGTTGTATAAGTATTAGTGGTACTAATACTAATAGTAGTAGTAGTAGTTGTAGTAGTAGTAGCAGTAGAAGTAGTAGCATTATTATTAGTAGTATTAGTGTTAGTAGTACTAGTAGTAGTATCAGTAGTAGTCGTAGTAGTATTAGTAGTATTAGTAGTAATAGGATTAGTATTAAAGTTATTAGCAGTAATAGTAGTAGTAACAGTAGTATTAGTAGAAGTAGTAGTAGTAGAAGTATTAGTAGTAGTTATATTAGTAGTGGAATTTATATCAGTCGTAGTAGTAGTAGTGGTAGTAGCGGTAGTACTAATTATATAAATGGTACTGGTGTTCTTAGTAGTGGTAGTGGTAGTTATGTTTTTGCAGTGGTAGTAGTAGTAATGGTAGGAGTAGGAGTAGTATTTGTAGTAGTGGTAGTAGTAGTAATAGTAGTAGTAGTATTAGTAGTAGCAGTATTAGCAGTTGTATTAGTATTACTTTTAGAACTGGTGGCAGAAGTAGTAGTTTTAGTAGCAGTAGTTGCAGTGTTGGTTGTAGCAGTAGTAGTAGCACCAGTAGAAATAGTAGTATTGATAGTTGTAGTATTAGTAGCAGTGGTGGTAGTATTTGCAGTAATAGTACTAGTAGTAGCAGTAATAGTAGTAGTAACTTAGGTAGAATTGGAAGAAGTTGTATTAGTGATAGTAATAATATGATTAGTAGTAGTATTAGTAGTATTTGTAGTAGTATTAGCAGTAGTAGTACTATAAGTATTAGTAGTTGTAGTGTTATTAGTAGTCATAGTAGTATTAGTATAGCAGTATTAGTAGAATTAGTAGTATTAGTAGTAATAGTAACTGTTTTATTATTAGTAGTAGTAGGAGCAGTGTCAGTCTTGCTAATGGTAGTAGTAGTATTAGTAGTAGTAGTAGTAGTAGTGGTAGTTGTATCAACATTAGTCGTAGTAATAGTAGTAGTAGTACTGGTAGTAATGTTATTGGTAGAAGTAGAAGTAGTAGTAGTGGTAATAGTAATATTAGTAGTAGTAGTAGTAGTAGTAGAAGTAGTGGTAGTTATATTAGTGGTAGTAGTGGTAGTAGTAGTGGTAGCAGTAGTAGTAGTTATAATAATATTTTTAGTAATATTAGTAGTGGTAGTTGTATTTAACTTAGTGGTAGTAGTAGTACCATTAGTAGAAGCAGTAGCAGCAGTAAAAGTGCTATAAGTATTAGTAGCAGTATTGGTATTAGCAGTAGTAATATTTGTGGTAATAATAATAGTGCTAGTAGTAGAAGTAGCAGAAAAAATATAAGTAGAATTATTGGTGGTACTGGTATTATTAGAAGTTGTTATAGTAGTAATAATAGTAGTATTATTTGTAGAAGAAGTAGTATCATTAGAAGTGTTATTACTTGAAGTAGTAGTGGAAGTATTAGTATTGGTAGTGTTAGTTTTATTACGATGGTAGTAGTAGTAGCAGTTATAGTGCCAGTAGTAGTAGTAGTAGGAGCACAAGTAGTACTAGTAGTACTGGTAGAATTGGTAGACGAAGTAGTAGTAGTAGTAGCAGTGGTAGTATTAGTAATCATGTTAGTAGTAGTAGTAGTAGTAGTAGAAGTATTTGTAGTAGTAATAGTATTATTAGTAGTAGCGGTAGAATACTAAAAGTAGTCGCAGTAGTTGGAGTAGTAGCAGTAGTAGCACTAGTAGCAGTAGCTGCAGTAGTACTAGTGTTGGTAGTACTATTAGTAGTAGTTGAAATAATCGTGAATGTAGCGGTTGTATTAGTATTATTCACAGTATTAATATTATTAGCAGCAATAGTATTTGTAGTATTAATAGTATTATCAGTAGTGGTAGTGGAAGTTTTATTACAAGTATAGAAGTAGCATTAGTACTTTTAGGAGTAGTAGTAGTAGCATCAGTAGTAGTAGTATTAGTGGTAGCAGTTGTAGTAGGAGTAAAAGTGGTAGTAGTATTAGTAGCAGTAGTACTAGTAGTAGTAGAAGTAGAATTATATTAGTAGTGGTATTAGTAGTGGAAGTTATATCGGTGGTAGTAGTATTAGTAGTAGTATTGGTAGCACAATTAGTAGTAGT